>JBBBDQ010000716.1:0-82500 GCA_037127315.1 Ascarosepion bandense
TATATATATATATACATGTTATCCTACATCTGTAGCACAACTCAGAGCTTCATACATTATGCAGTCATCAGGTGTATATTATGAACTGACCATTCTGGTATTTGAATTTTTGGTTTTCACATTGTTTATGATAGTTAACGCTTAGGTGCAATTTTTAAATTTTTCAATTATATAATTTAATTTACTTAAACTAAACCTTAAGCATGAAACTGAAATGAAAATCTCAAAAGTTAAGTTAATAGATAGAATAATTTTATGGCAGGGGATATACATTTTACTGTTATGAGTCATGCTATATATATATATTCGCTCTCACGCCGTCTGACGTTGCACTTAAATGAAAATTCAAATATATTCCGTCATTTAAAACAACACGGTTATCAACGCACACTTCTGAGAAAAATGCTTGTTGATAACACGTACATACTTAAACAAGAAAATAATAAACAGAAACTAAAAATCCTCGAAGCAATCTACATTAAACAATTTAAACCTGGTTTGAATACAATCAATTTTGATATTTCCAATAACATACTCAAATGCCTGTAATCAGATCAGGGACCACAACGCCACTATTTTGTCACTGTCTTCGGCCATCCGCCACGGTAGGGATGGACTTATATTTTCAATTTAATTCTCTTTATTGTTAATAACTTAAATGTTCTATGTTTTACTGTGTGTTAATATTTATTCTTTGATAATGGCTTATGTGAGCCGAAAGCTTAGGCCCGATAAAAAAATCAACAATTACTGTGATTTTTTTGTTGTCTTTCAACGATATCACCATCAAGTATATCAGACGGTATGAACGGATCCTACACAAAATTAATAGACAAAACTTGTCTATATTATTCAATGAAACCTGCATTAATATATATATATATATATATTCTCTGTTTTCTTTTAAGAAAAACTTTAAACACCGGTCATATTTCCGTAATAAATTTATTTCAGTCAATAATTGTTGTTGCCAACAATCACCGACTTCATCAGACGGAAGGCCCTATTCGACTTGTTTCATGTCGTATTACTACGGAATGAAAGTTCAGTCAAGGCCAGGCGGAGGGGGAGGCAACATAGGATAGCCCACTATAATAAGTATTTCCGTTTCCATTTGTCGGGATATAGTGGGAGGAGAAGTTTAATACAAACAAAATAACACGTGACTAATGTCACCAGCAAATTTATACATCAAATCATAATTCAAATTTCTAAGCCAAAATTTTATTTTTATTTTCCTAGATCTGTGATAAGTTAAGCCTAAAATTACGTTTAATTAGATTAAGTTAAGGCTATTATTTCTTTTCTTTACTCAATTGTTGATAAGATAATTCCATTCTATTTGTTGCAAGACTATATATATATATATTTAATAGCTCTGTTATATTATATTGAGCACTGTTTTATTAACACCAGAAAAATATTTATATATGTATGTGTATTTGCATATATATATATATATGTGTGTGTGTGTGTGTGTGTGTGTGTGTGTGTGTGTGAAGAAACTGATTAGAGAACTAGGAAGGATCAGTATAAAAATAAATAGATAAATTTTTATATTATTCAATGAAACAAGTTTGAATGAAGATCAGTCAGTTAAGTGCCATACATGATACACACTTTGGGCAATCATGTATCGAAAGAGATATGAGATATGGGCAGAAGATTATCCCGCAGTAGGTTGCCATTGCTTTCTGCAGCAGACTGGTTGCCGACCAAGGCTATAGAACCCAATCTGTCCTGTTATTTAATCCATAACTGGAGGGAAGAGATGGATTAATACCTTTTCCAAGGGTATTTGTGTGTAAGTGAATGCGAAGAATTCAACTGGAATCCAAACTCGGCACCCCAATTTGTCATTCTGAGTCGATATATATAGTACCACAATGCAGATATGCTGCCTATATATATATATACATATATATGTCTTACATATGGAAGATGACCGGATACTAAAGCAAATGTTGTACGGCAAGCTTAGCAGTGGATGGCAGAATGTGGGTAGACCTCCGCTTCGCTTTAAGGACAAGCTGAAAATGAATTTGTCATGTACAAATATTCCTCACCGTAATTTTGAACGAATTGCCTCTCAACGAATTGAATGGAGATCTGCCTGTCAGAGGGGCATCAAGCAGTTCTCTGAGACTGAGATTGACCAACTGCGCGTAAGACATGAGAGAACCAAAGCATCTGCAAGTGTCCCAGCTGATCATTCGTGCAATCTCCCTTCTTGCCTCCATTGTGGACTTGTTTGTAAATCTCTTACAGGACTCAAATGCCATTTAAGTGCAGGCATGCTACATCGAATTAAACGGTTGTCTAGACCTCATATGTCGTAATTGACGGGAGAGTCCATCATATATATATATATATATATATATATTGTAACTAAGTTGTTGAACTCGTAGGTTTATTAACCTTTTGTTCATGCATTTACTTTTATAAAGAGTGCTCGATACAAATGTAGAGCATTATATATATATATATATATTACTTTTGCTGTAAAGTGCTCAATGGAGATAGAGCATTAACAGGATAAATGTAGAAAAGTTTGTTACTTAACTAAGCAGAGTTGGAAGTTTCTTAAAGGTACCATTATGATATCCTCTCATCATCATCATCATCATCATCATAATAATAATAATAATAATAATATATATATATTTGTAGTGTTAATATTAGTAGTAAATTATCAAGAATTATTAATTTAAACATTGTTAAATTAAGTTACTGTATCGAAAACATGAAAGTATAAACATAACAAAAATAACATTATAAGATAATATTTTTAATATATTTTTAAAAATAATGATTTCAATAATAGCACCAATAATAACAATAATTATAGTAACTATACTATTTCATACAATTTTAGAAATTAAACAAAATGTTGTTTAAAAAATGTCACATCAAAAAAATAAATAAATAGCTATCTAAAACATATAACAAAAGAATTTCTAAAAAATTTATACCATACAGTAATGTCTTTTAGGGGGAACAAATTAAAATAAATTTATAACATAAATCCTTTTTAGTGATAATACATTTAAAAATAAAAATTAAGTCAAGTCATCTGAAGAGTAGATATAATTTCTGCAAAATTCACAGTAGAAACGATTGAATATTTAATTTCATATATTCCTTCCTTCCTTCCTTAGGTGCCAAGCATAATGCACACTTGGGCAATAATTTCTTTTTTTGATTCATGAGTGACTTGGCAGAAGAATTCCTGCAGTAGTTTGCCATTACTTTCTGCATTAAACAGGTTGCCAACCAAGGCTAAAAGTCTGTTCTGCAATTTGACTTATAGCTGAGGAGAAAAGAGATGAATTCAAACTTTTCCCAAAGGTATTTGCATGTAATTGAAAATAACAAACCTAAATGGATTTCAAACTCAGCTCTCCGAATTCTCATTCTGAACCATTATTCATTGTACTTCCATATATCCAAACTTCTAACACCTGGTATTCCCAAGCAGTCACCTATTTAGGAACTAACCAGGCTTCGCATTGCTCAACTTCAGATACATATTTATTCGTACCTCTGTGTGTGTGTGTGTGTGTGTACAAGGTAATTGAAGAGTTTAAAAATTGTTGAAAAGATTCCACTTTGAAGAATGTACTCAGGGAAGTGACTGGTCCCTTTGCTCCTCACTCTGGCTATGCCACTGGGAGTGGAGGTAGGAAGATTGTGTTGAGCCAATCTACCCATTAGAGAGTGACCTGCCTGTCTAGAGAATCGACATTAGAAATCTTGGATTTTATCTAAATGTGAATGACCTATGGCACCAGTGGGAAATAAATAATTATTTCTGTCAGTGTGTGGGTGTGTGTGCATGTGCGTGCATATGTACTCGTGAACAGTACATATTTATGGTTTAGAGATTGACATCTTAAAGTAAGTATCAGGTACTAAAAATCATTTATTGTGTCCCTTGTGAACAAACAATTCCCCTAATAAAAGAGAAAGGGTTTCTTGTTTTATCCAGTTATGAACTTGCTCACTCAGCAACATTGAGCACAAGAATAAAAAAGCAATTATGTGAAGACCATACCAAGCTACCTTAGCATTTTATGTTTACCAATGTAGATGAGCTGTAATTCTTATACTGGGAATGGCTAGCATTAAATCCTCCCTGGAGATGGAGAAACAATTTGGTTTGTGCAAATTCTGGTATTTTGATGTCACAGGAAAGAAAGACTCCTTTCTTACTCCCATCAACTTGGCTGATATGAATCTTTTTTTTCTTTTCTTTTTTTTACAGTTAGGTTTACCTTGTTCAAGGCCCAAAAGCCACTCAAGGTAAAGAGTTACAAAGAGCCACAGTTTACGCAGATAGATGAGAAAGATAATGGTTAACTCTAGACTTGAACAGGTTAAGATTGTAACAATCGAGAAAATATCCTCTTGGAAGTCAGTACCACAAAATAGTGGTTTGCAGGAAGGAGATGCTCAAGTGGAACTTACATCTCACAAATGAAACGTGAAAGGAATGAGGGTAGTTTACTACAATGGTGAGCCTTATCTAAGAAGGTTAGAACTGGTGGAACTAAGGAATGTACTTTCCATGGAAATAGTGATAGAGCAGTGAAAGGCTTGCAAAATTTTATCTGTGAGAAAATGGTTGCCAGGTGCCAGGTGGAAACTAATTTTTTACATACAAGAACAGGAAGATACTTTGGGACTCAAGACTAGGCAGCTCCTACCTATATATAAAACAGCAGTCAGTCAGTTAAGTGCCAAACGTGATACACGCTTAGGCGATCATGTCTCGAAAGAGACATACCCAGTCAGTCATGTCTCTTTCGAGACATGACTGACTGGGTAGAAGGTTATCCCAAAGTAGGTTGGCATTACTTTCTGCAGTAGACTGGTTACCAGCCAAGGCTATAATGCCTAATCTGTCCTGCTATTTAACCCATAACTGGAGGTAGGAAATGGATTAATGTCTTCCTCAAGGGTATTTATGCATAAGTGAATGTAAAGAATTCAACTTGAATTTAAACGCGGCTCCTGGATTTCTTGTCCCAAGCAGATAACCACTGCACCTGTAAAAAGTAGAAAATAGCACAAGGGGTCAGGTACTTGCTGGACCGATACAGGGAATCAACCATTTTTCCAACATTTTTAGCAATGGATTGTATGTACAAATTCCACTTGAGATCTCGGTTGAATTTAAGACCCAATAGGTGCTCAATAAATGGAACCTCCCTGATGGAACATCCATTCGTTGTGACTGGTATTAGTTCAGTGTCCAGTTGACAATGATTTATTTTGAATGCAACTATTTTGGTTCCATGTGAGTGACTCATTTGACCTTCTTGGTCTTACATTCTCAGCTGACACGAGGTAGAAAGATTATATTGAATTCATTACTAGGTCTGCTGCTAAAAGATTGGTTCATTGTGTCATACTAGACTATTTCCGCTCATAATTCTATCTTACATATTTATAGGTCTACCATTCATCCATGCTTTGAATATTGCTGGAAACATATGGTCTGGTGCTCTTGCTGTTTAAAGATTTATGATAAAATCACAAGGAAGAATCATCAATATTATTGGTTCTGACCTGGCATCTCAGTTTCAGTCACTTTTCCACTGCTATAATGTAGCTTCCCAATGCCTGTTTAATAAATACTTTTGTGATAAATGTTTGGAGGAGCTCTTCCCTATCATACCTAGATTACACATTTAAGCGCAATACTAGATTGGCAGCAAGGTCTCATCAATTCACAGTTGAATTTGCTAGATGTAAGCACAAATTCTATACTAACAGTTTCTTTTTTCACACTTCTTGCTTGTGAAACTCTCTTCTGGTTTCATACTTTCCACCTAGCTTTGATCTTGAAAAATTTGAATGCAATGGCAATGGCTAACTACTGTATTTTTGATTACTCTTCTATTGTTCTAGGGCACCTCAGCGTGGTGTAATGGTTAACAAGCTCGTCTTGCTAGAATCATTATAACTGAGTAGTGAGTTTGATCTTCACTGGGTACCCCTTACTTTCGGCCGTGTGTTACATCTAAGCTATACTTAGAAAATCACCTTCCTCCAGGTTTGGGGGTTGGGTGCAGGGCTAACAACCCTGCCCATAAAAACAGTTTGTTATAGAAACAGCAAAAACGCTGCCCTACACACCATTAAGTGTAACGAAAAAGTTTATTAATTTTTCTATTGTTCTCACTTTTTAATAATATTTCTCTTCTTTTTCTTATTTTTTCACACTCAGTAACCTCTTGTGTCTTACTGATTTTACTGCCTTACATGGGGTGATTATGATTAGAAAAAGAAAGAGAGAATTATAAAAAGCTGATACTGTAGCTGCAAAGAGTAAGTAAAAAGAAGATATTTGTGTATAAGACTCAATAAGTTTTCTAAATTCATTTTTATTTTAGAATATTTAAAGTAATAGTCAAGCTATATTAATGTTTTTTACAATTATGAATAGTACCAGTCGAGATTACCAGATGCTGTAAACTTGGATTCCCTGCAGAAGTAAGTCACAAAAAAAGTATTTACCTGTCTTAAATCTGCATTCAATTGGTAAAAAATAGATGCTGTGCAACCACAACCAGCTGAAACAAAAATAAAAAATAAATATCTCCCCAAGCACAGACCTATGGTTTCTTGAGACTGACAGATGGCACAAATTTGCATGTATGCATGGTATGCACATTCGACCCCAGCATAAACCAAGAAAGCGCTTCAAGGACCATTTAAAAGAGGCCCTTACAGCTTGTCATTACCTCTCATATTCCAATATTTCTTAAGGTGCAAATGCAGCAAACAAAACTCAAAATTTGAATGAAAATTCACATTTATTAAACAATATTAAAAACAGAATACAAAATGTACAAATAAGATAGTGCAAAATTTTCCTTGATTTTTATATCAAGTATTTATTTTAGGCCAGATAACATATTCTAAAAAAGGAATACAATTTTCATTGAACTCATGGGGATTTTCTAAGTGTAGCTTAGAAGTAAAATAAGTCTAAAAGTATGGGGCAAACAAGTTAATTGATTTAACAAGCCAAGTTTGCTAACCATTACACCATGTCAAATTTGGATTGATGAAAGCAAACACAATTCTATCACTTTTAAAAATTTAAAAAATTTGAATGAAAATTTATATTTATTAAAGCAATATTAAAAACAGAACACAAAATGTACAAATAAGATAGTGCAAAATTTTCCTTGTTTTTTATATGAAGTGTTCATTTTAGGCCAGATGTCATATTCTAAAAATGACAAACAATTTTCATTGGACTCATAGGGATTTTCTAAGTATAGCTTAGAAGTATCACAAGGCCAAAAGCATGGGACAAACAAGTTAATTGATTTAACAGCCAAGTTTGCTAACCATTGCACCATGTTGAAGTTGAATTGATGAAAGCAAAAACAATTCTGTCACTTTTAAAAAAGATACAAACAATATAGTTTCTTTCAAAAAAGGTACACCTATTTAAGAGTTGAAATATTGAGAAGGTTGGTAAATTCACTAGTTACTAGGTCTTAAATAAATTGGTGTTCTGAAATGGAACCACAATATTGAGATAAATCTTGTTAATTACTTTCTTAAAGAACAGTTCAAAATTAGGATTGATATGTGCGTTGTGGTACATTGGATATCGGCTCGGAACGAGAAGCCGAGAAGCCGAGTTCGAATTCCAGTTGAATCCATTGTATTCACTTACGCGCAAATACCCTTGGGAAAGGTAATAATTCGTCTCTTCCTTCCAGTTATGGGTTAAATAACAGGACAGATTGGGTTCTATAGCCTTGGTTGGCAACCAGTCTATTGCAGAAAGCAATGGCAACCTACTGCAGGATAATCTTCTGCCCAGTCAGTCATGTCTCTTTTGAGACATGATCGCCCAAGTGTGTATCACGTATGGCACTTGACTGACTGACTAACTGACCTCTAAATTAGGGAATTTTTCAATTTTATTTTCTTCTTTGTTTCATTTTCTTTATCTTTCTTCATCTCTTTCTTTCTCTTTATCATTTTTGACAGTAGCATTCTCATCATCATCATCATTGTTATCATCTTCATTCTCAGAAGTGGTCCTTTGCCTTTCATTGGTGACAGCCAAAATCCTTCTGTCTCCCAAGCAGTCTCCTTAAGCTCAAACGGGCTCAGATTTGAATCTCAAATTTTAATTTGCATCAGAGGTATTCACCTTCCACATTGGCTAAAAAATCTAAAAACGTATCTTTTTTTTAAAATTTGAAATGCAAATCTTTTGCATTAAGAAGCCATCACTCCTGTTTTGGCACTTCTTTTCACATCAGGAGTACAAGCTATTTTTTTTATTTAGAAAGTTTAAAAAAGCATTTTCAACTCATTAAATTTATTAGAGATATTTTTTACTAACCATCTGGCTTTCTTATAATTATTTTAAACACTTCTCTTAAAAGAAATTGTAATAAACAAATCTAGTCTATTATCCTTATTTACATTGTTTAGACTATTGTCCTCATCTTTGTTGCCATTTGTATGAAGTTTCAACCATTGTATGCTCTGGCCTTCTTCTGGTGCTAGGAATTTCAAACCAAACTCTTCATTACAATCACTGGGGCATATCATTCTTATTTTATGTGCGATGCTACTTCTGGTAGCCATGTAGTTATCTCCCTTTAACCTTTTGGCTACCAGAAGTAGCATTGCACATGGAATGAGAATGATATAGCCTAGTCGTTGTAATACTCTTTTCTGATTCCAACTAGCCAAGATGGAGGAAGAGACACGCCGAATATATCTGTGAAAATTTAATAACGGTATTCTACCAGGTGGACACCTGTTTAACTTTTTCAGTATGTCTTAACTATCTGGTATGTTGAATGTTTTTTTTTTCTTTAAATTTTCGTCGTTTTAATTGTTCTTCATTTCTGTTTGAATTCATAATTTTTACCCTTAATTTTCTTTTGAAATTGAAGTTTTTAATTACTGGTATTAGTACTGTTTGCTCTTGATTTTGGCATTGAAATTTTGTTTCAACTTTAACTAAGTTAAAACTTAATCTTTTTTTTTTTTTCTTTATTGGAGTAGATAGTACCCACTATCACCCGGTTTTGCACTCCCCCCCACTTTTGAATGGGAGTGGAAGTGATTGCCTTGTTTCTTTTTTAGGGAGGGTTTTCCGGTTCACAATACCTCTACTTTGGGTTTAATGTTAGTTCGGCTGGAAGCTCTTTACAGTTTTTGAGCATGGGGGCAACGCCTCTTCATTCTGAGATGGGTTTTTCGTTCCTGGTTATCCTCCCCTCTCCAGGAAGGACTCCAATGTCCATATGCATGGGCTTGGTGTTTATATCAGCAAACACCTACCTCCAACCAGGGTAACATCTCTTGAATCCCTGGATCATGCTTTCATGTGCTTCCGTCTCTCACTTCTAAGATCTATTAGCTATCTCTTCTTCCTCTACCGCTCCGCCTCCACCTCTAACTGTTCATTTTTTTTCTTATATATATTTTTTTTTCCAATTGGAGTAGATAGACTAAACTATTGCCCAGTTCGCACTCCACCCACGTCTATTGAACAGGTGAAGAGGCTCATCCCTTGTTTCCTGTTTAGGATGCAGTTTCCGGTTTTCTCTTTTCCAATAATTTCACTCTTTTCTTTATTTTTTTTTTTCAATTGGAGTATATAAACTAAACTATCGCCCGGTTCACACTCCTCCCACGTCTATTGAACAGGTGAAGAGGTTCATCCCTTGTTCCCTGTTTAGGATGTGGTTTCCGTCTTTCTCTTTCCAATCTTTTTACTCTTACGTAGCCCCCTGCACATCAGTGGCGTTATCGCCTTGCTCGGGGTGATATGATTAAAAAAATAAAATAAAATAAAATAAAATAAAGAGGTCAGTTCAAAATTCCTAGCACCTGAAGAAGGCCAGTGTGTACAATGGCTGAAATGTCATAACAAAGGCAATAAAGATGAGGACAATAGTTCAAACAATGTAAATAGTGTAAATACTTGTAAATAGTGTAAATACTTGTATAAACAAGCACTAGTCTATTATATGATTATTTTTATTGTCACTTTTTTATTAATCTGTTATTTAATTTACTTTTTTTTTCCTATAAATTTTTATATTCCCTTCTCAAAAGAAATAGCAATAAACAAACATAGTACAATTGGAGAGATAAATAGAAAGAAATATAAAGTCAATATCAGTTCTAATACCAGTACTTATGAAATAAAAAAATTTATGCACTTACATCCATATAGCAATATTTACAGTTTGTCCAGGTAGACTTGAAATCCATTAATTTCTTGAAGCTTAAGATGGGCACATGATCTCTCCTTGAATTCAGAACATCACAAATTAGGCTAGTGTTGATTTAAAGAGTTGAATGCATGTGAAACATGACTGACCAATAAAAATCAAAAAACACAAAAATAAAAATACTAAAATTTATTTCTTCTTTTTCTTCATATCTCATTCTCTGATGAAGCTTTAATAAAATAAAACATGTTAGATTGATAAATATTTGTTCTTAATTTTATTATTCTGTCAAATTCCAATCCATACATATATGTATGAGTGTATGCACGTGTGTTTATGCATGCCTGTGTTTATTCTTTATAAATAACCAAATTGTGTGTATTTCTCATTCTTCAACAATTTCCGGATTCTGATAAATCGTAGTTATTGGTGGAAATAAGTTTTAAGTTTTACTGACTGCATAGTGATAAATTCTTTGCAACATTCAAGATGACTAAAATTGCAAAAAAGTCATAATACTAAGAGCTGGTTCTTTGCAATATCTTGTATAATTTACAACTGCCTAATTTGATTGATCGCAAGCATGACACTGTAGTGTTGGGGGCTGGTTAATGTTTTTTTGATTCAACCTTGTGTCATACTTAACTGAATTCCCTACAGCTTACAAGTTTTATCCAGAATTATCATCAGAAGGTTTTTCATCATCAGAAGGTTGGTTGTCACTTGGAATGCGTGGATTAGTGTAGAAAAGTGGAATAATAAAATATACATTTTGAATGTTAAAATAGAAATTTATTAAAAGGAGGAATAACAAGAATTTGTAGAAATTAATGTTCAATGAGAAAGTTAAGGGTATCAAGAGTTCTTACAAAATGTTCATAGTAGTAATTGTTGAAAGAGAAAAGGAGAAAGAGAAAGAGGACAGTGTCCAATCAATTGAAATTGAGGATACATTTTAGATGTTTCATCTGTCTCATCTGACTCTCTGACTAACACTGATGAAGTCCTTTTATTGTAATCTAGAATTTTTGCACTTACTCGAAAAGTCTTTTTGGTCTTGCAAGTCACTCCCATTCTTCAAAAAATCATTTTAATACCTACTTGCGAATTCTGGGTTCACTTTTTCTTTAAGTACATGGTCAATCCTTTTTCTATTTGGGAAAAACCAGAATTTCACATGTCATTGTGAATTTTTGTAAAAGTGAAGAAGAAGGTTTATTTTAATTAATTTCTTGCTACAATACACTGGAAGCCAGTTAAAAAAAGTTTCATAAAAGTAAAGCCCAACACATTAAGCAGCAGAAAGCAACTGCATGCAATTATTAGTCCTTAATTAATTCAGAGTTGCAAATTAAATCTTCAAATAAATGGTAAATAGTTACCTACAAGCAAGATTTAAATCCATGACTTGCCATATTTCCTGATGTCAAGGACACTTCAACCGCAAGAATGCATCTTAATTTTGGCTTGCAAAATTGAAAACAAAAGCTTAAAGTTAAGTAAAATAAAAAAATCACCTTTTACATGTAAGACACAGGGTAAATTTTCAAGATTTATTTAAGAAAAAAATTAGTGCCTCCAACATCAGAAAATACAGTAATAAAAATCAAGTCCAATTATAATTAATTTGTGTTGCCATTACTTACAACTACAAACTTATTATTTGTTTTACTAATAAATACAGTGACAAGTCACAATCCTTAAAACACTTGAAGAATTTTTTAATTAGTTATTGTTTCACTTCTATCCACTTTCTGAATTCTGGAAACAGATTCAGTGTCTTTTAGGCCAAATTTCAAATAATGTCTCAAAATTGCCAGAATTTGAATAGTTGCATCTGACATTATAACATCTGAAATGTATAGCTAAATATCCTATTATAATTGTGTTTCTTCCCCACCCTTTGTTAGTTCACACAATTGTTATGTCTTGCCAATAACACATAAATAATGGATTATTCCATTTTGATTTCAAGGAAAGAGTGGAAAAGACTCTAATTGGTTTCGGTGATAAAATGAAAGAAAGAATGAAAAAGAGAAGATAAAGTGTTTAACATCTGTAAATAATGAACTATTCTGTTTTGATAGCATGGAAAGAAGAGAAAAGATACTACTTTGTTTTGGGGGTGGAAATGAAAGAAAGAAGGGGGTGTATAAGTGTTTAATATCTGTTTCAATGAAATGGCAAATGTTGTCAATTTTAAATCTTTTCATTTGTACCCATTTCTTAAAATAATGACAGGTATTCCTATTTATAATTGTTATTATAAAGTTTTGTTAATGTTGTTAAGCTCAAATATTTAACTATGTATTATGAATTTCTATGAATATTCTATTGTTGTAGAACTCACTGTGAGTTTATTCAAACATTAATTTAAGAATTAAGATTCATCAAAATATTAAAATAGGAATACAATGAAATTTTCATGGGTTAAAACTAGTTATTTATGATGATAAACAGAAGTGTCAAAAAAGTTCTGGACAGCAATACACCAAATGACTTGACCCACATCCACTTGTAAAGGCTGGATGTCTTAATAGGCAAACAAGTTGTGTAGCTATGACAGTGTAACTGGTACAGGCATGGGATGAAGACAGGATTTAATATAATTTAATCATGTAATAATAAGTGGAGGTCAGAATGATAATGGACTTTATTCCTAAGGTGGTCCGAAGGCGAATTGGCATGGCAAAAGAAGCATTCCAGAAGTTGAGTAAAGTATTAAGAAACAGGACAATTTCGCTAGAAACAAAGAAGAGAGTACTGGATTGCTATGTGATGTTGGTTCTTCAATATGGCAGTGAATGTTGGACAATATCTTCAAAGATGAAAGAAAAATTTGAAGCAGCTGAAATGTGGTTCTACAGAAGGATGCTGTGGATATCATAGACTGAGCATGTGAGCAATGATGAGGTTTTAGAAAGGATGGAAACGAAAAGGAAATTAATACTGAGCATCAGGAAGAGACAGTTAAAGTTCCTGGGACATGCAATGAAGAAGAAGAGCTTGGAGAACCTGATACTAACAGGCCATATAGAGGGAAAAAGAGACAGGGGAAAGAAGCGGATAACATATTTGAAGGACCTGATCAGATGGATGATGGAATGAGGGTTGAGTGGTGCAACAAGAGAAAGCGTGCTATGATAAGAAGATGTGGAAGGCCATGATTGCCTATATCCTGAAAGGACAGGTCACATAAAAGAAGAAAAAGAATTGCTCTAGATTTTGTTTAGGGAACACTAGCATTGGTATCAGTCAGTTAAGTGCCATATGTGAAACATGCTTCGGCAATCATGTCTCGAAAGAGACATGACTGACTGGGCAGAAGATTATCCCACAGTAGGTTGCAGTAGATTGGTTGCCAGCCAAGGCTATAGAACCCAATCTGTCCTGCTATTTAACCCATAACTAGAGGGAAGAGACGGATTAATACCTTTCCCAAGGGTATTTGTGCATAAGTGAATGTAATGGATTCAACTGGAATTCGAACTCAGTTCCCCGATTTCTCGTTCCGAGCCGATATCCACTGCACCACAACAAACATCCAGCATTGGTATACCTGAACTATTTTCTCAATAATTAATGAATTTATATTTAATCTGATTGTTTATTATGTTAAACTTTATTATAGTAGGCACTTTTTTATTTGAAATAGATGATCCATCTTTATCTGAGTATTAAACAATGTTTAATATGTCTATCATTTTGTCCTCTTCAAGTAAATGAAATGCATCCTCTTGCATGAATCAAACCTGCATCCACTTTGCAGAGAAAATTACTGCCTGATCCAGCATGACTCCCTACTCAGCCATGAAGGAATTCCCAGTAAGCAAGGCACTTTTGCTCTGTTTATTCACTCAGATTATTTTTCTCAAAAACCCATATCTACTCATTTTCATATTCAACATGTAAACAAAGTAAATTAAAAAAAGTAATGGATTTATTTTAATCTAACATCTTTATTACTTCAAACGTTATTATAGCAGAAATTTGATTAAAAACTGTAAAATAAATAAATAAAATACTTTTAAATTCAAATCTGTTAAGTGCCATATGTGATACATGCTTGGGTGATCATGTCTCGCAATAGACATGACTGACTAGGCAGAAGATTTTCCCGTAGTAGGTTGCCATTACACTCTGTAGTAGACTAGTTGCTAACCAATTCTACAGAACCCAATCTGTCCTGCTATTTAATCCATAGCTGGAAGAAGAAGTGACAAATTAATCCTTTTCCCGTGGGTATTTGCACAAAAGTGAATTGTTGAGCCTGGTCACTACTTAGATGGGTGACCGCTTGGGAATACCAGGTGCTGTAAGCGCTTACTGATGGATGTGTGTTGTGGTGCAGTGGATATCGGCTCGGAAAGAGAAATCGGTGAGCTGAGTTCGAATTCCAGTTGAATACCCTGCATTCACTTAAGCACTGGTACCCTTGGGAAAGGTATTAATCAGTCCCTTCCTTTCAGTTATGGGTTAAATAACAAGGGTAGGACTTGGGGACCCTGCCCTTAAAAACAAATCCCAATGAATTTTGATACTCGAAAAGAAAAAAAAGTATTACTAGACACAAAACTTATATAAAAACAACAATAAATTGTTGAAAGAAAAAAGGTATTACCAGCAATAAATAAATAAAATTTAGTTGGCAATAAATGACCCACCGAGGTTGATATGCCATAAAAACAAAACAACCAACTAACATAACATAATCGAAAATCCATAATTGAAAAAAACGGGTTATAGAAGGAGTGGTCCAATTTTAATCAAATTTGATACACTCATAGACAAAGACATAAGAAATGATATTCAGAAGTTTCAAGGTTGCAGTTCTTACAATAGTGCAGAAAATCGATAATATATATATAAGGCAGGATGTTTGTGTGTGTGTCTGGTTATCTGTCTGTATGTCCTTTATACAAATCCACAATTTTTATCCGATTCTCACTAAAGTTCAGACAAATATTCTTTATGTTGAGTCTGAGCTCCAAGACCATGGATTAGTTTTAAAGCTTTCATTACACCCGAGCAATGCTGGGCTATACTGCTAGTGATACTATAATCAACAAGCACTATAATCAACAACTAATGGTTGTCTACTTTTTCAGTATTTTAAAGGTGCCAAGTATTTTCAGTACATGAAATTTCACGGCTCTCTACAGATTCCTGTTTTTGTTGCTCTAAGTAAATTTTATCTCTTTATCATCCATCTTTATCTCTGTCCTACCATCTATACACACAAACAGTAGATTACTTGCTGTTTCCCTCTGCTTTTCTTGCTTTCACTATGGTCTGTGAGTATTAAAGTCTCTCAGTCCTCTTTCCTCATCATGTATCTTATATAATTTCAAATGTTAGCTGTTTCTTTCTGATTGTAAGTATACATTTTCTTGTTCCTGTTTTCATTAAGATTTCTTCCTTACTCACATGTTCTGTCCCTGGTTGTCTTAGCATTTCTCAATAGAACCACGTCTCTCTCACTTCAAGTCTCTTCTTCATATATGATAAATCCAGCACTCAGTGCTTTGTCTTGCTTTCCTGACGGCTACAACCTCCAGAAATTTAAATGCTATGTCAGTACTCATCTACTAACCACTCGACCCTAGACCTTCCCCCACCCCGTATATCCTTCCCTTTCTCTCCACCCTTGAAACTGTCAGTACACCTGCATTCTCATCTTTCTATTGCTTCTTTCTAATTGGTTTGTACTCCTCTTCTCTCTCTTTTAATTAATCTTCTTTCACTTATGTAACCCCCCCCCCCCCCCCCGGCACATCATTGGCATTTCCGCCTTGCTCGGGGTGAAATGAATGATTAAAAAAAAAAGTGATTAGAGCAACATGCCATCTGGTAAGACAAGTCATGCTTTTGGGCAGATTGTTGAAGTCATACTTGGATTTTGGTTGATTGATTAATTTTGTTTTTTATGACTTATCAAACTTTTCCAGGTTATTTTCCAGAAAATGTTTTTAGATAATAAGAATTTTTTAGAGATGATTATTTACTGATAAAAGTCCAATTAATTACTCCCTAGTGGGGGGAGAATAGATGGATTCACACCTTTCCCAACAGAATATAACAAACCTGACTGAAATTTGAATTTCTGATTTCCAATACCAAACGATTATCCAACAAACCACCCACACATTCACTCTTACAACACCTGGCAGTCCCAAGTAATTACTCACCTGGGTACTGACTAGGCATGACATTGCTTATCTTTGGTGATTGTATGAGAACTGGTGTTTCAACATGATATGGCCATAAGCCTTTAAATGTGATTTTCTAAGCGTAGCTTAGATATGATACACAGCTGAAAATAGGGGGTACCCAGTGAGGATCGAACTCACTACTCAGTTATAATGATTCTAGCAAGACGAGCTTGCTAACCATTACACCACACCAAGATACCCCACAGCACCTGGCAGTCCCAAGCAATTACTCACCTGGGTACTGACTAGGCACGACATTGCTTATCTTTGGTGATTGTATGAGAACTGATGTTTCAACATGATATAGCCATAAGCCTTTAAATGTATGGAAGAAACCATTAATGGTTATGGACCTAGACTGTCAACAAGGTATTGTGCAAGCTGACAGTGACTATAATGATTATTGTGTTCTGATGGAATTCACAATTAATTCTACCGAAATTGAAATCTGCCTTGACAGAAGTTGTTGCAGACCAATCCATCTGGACCCGTTTTTGATGATGGTCTGTTCTAAAATACTACCAAAAATTAGCACCATGGATAGTTGATATGAAATTAGTTCCATGAACACTTAACTGACTTCCAAATACTCCATTGTACCCTGTGCTCACCAGATTTAAACCCCATTGGGTATATATAAGACATATTACAGACCTCACTAAATTTTTTTAGCCACACCCAATAAAAACAACTCATTTATACCCAGCTCCACTAAAACATTCCTAGATAGATATAACCATGTAATGATTCCAGCATCTTGCAGCCTCCTTACAATGTCATATAGCTACTGTTATTCTGGGCTAGGAAGAAGCTCCACAGCATTAAGGAGCTGTCACTAATTTTTGGGGCATTTCAGTTTATAATTAATAATAATAATAATAATAATAATAATAGAAATGATGATGATGATGATGATGATGATGATGAATTTCACCACGTGAAACTACTCACCCACTTAGAAAAGAACAATCAGCATAAAGATAATATAACACTGCACATGTTAAGTATAACTTAATCTCAGGATTTGCACAAACAGAATGCATATGTTTACTAGACTGCCTTATCTAGAACTAGCAGTATAGCTCGGCGTTGCTCGGGTGTAATGAAAGCTTTAAAACTAATCCATGGTCCCGCAGCTCAGACTCAGCCTAAATAATATTTGTGTGAAGTTTGGTGAGAATCGGATAAAAGTTGTGGATTTGTATAAGGACATACAGACAGATAAACAGACACACACACAAACATCTTGCCTTTGATATATATATTATCGATTTTCTTCACTATTGTAAGAACTGCAACCTTGAAACTTCTGAATATTTCTTATGTCTTTGTCTATGAGTGTATCAAATTTGATTAAAATCAGACTACTCCTTCTATAACCCGATTTTTTCGATTATCGAATTTCAATATTTATCAGGGGTACCTCAACACAAAACCTAGCTAGGAACACTCACTGATGCTTATAGTACAACTGTGTAAATTCTCAAGAAAATCGGTTCAGCCGTTTTGGAGTCTATAGGTAATGGACACACACACACAGACAAAGTTCCATTTATAAATAAGTTTAGACAGAGATAGTCACTAACTTGCTTTTTCTAGAATGCCTATATTTATGATCTTGCCTTATCTAGAATAGACATATTTATTAGCTTGCTCTATCTAGAATGCATATATTTACTACCTTGCTTTATATAGAATGTATATATTTACTAGCTCACCTTATCTAGAATAGATATATTTACTAACCTCCTTTATCTAGAATACATATATTTTCAAGCTTGCCTTATCTAGGATGCCTATATTTACAATATTGCGATATCTAGAAAGCATATATTTTCTACCTTTTCCTAATCTAAATACATATATTTACTGCCGTGCTTCATCTAGAATGCATGTATTTACTAGCTTTTATCTTATCTAGAATATATATATTTACTATTTTGCCTTATCTAAAATAGATATATTTACTACCCTGCCTTATCTTGAATGCATATATTTACTACCTTGCTTTATCTAGAATGCTTATATTTACTAGTTTGCCTTATCTTGAATTAATATATGTACTTGCTTTTCTAGAATATATATATTTATTTGCCTTATTTAGAATGCACATATTTATTGGCTTGCCTCATCTAGAATGATGTTTATGACTCATAGAAGGAAAAGACAAGACAGCCATCATATATTTGTTAGCCTTATAAAATCGCAATCAATAGTATTTTCATTAAACAGAAAAAGAACATCTAAGAATAAGTATCAGATTTAATCAAAAGAAGTCAGAATTCAAACTACTTTCACCCATCGCCACACACAAAAGGCACACTATTCAACAGAGCTGAACTCATAGAGTGAATATAATTTCATCAGCTGCTCCCCAGAGAGGCTTACATCAATTTGGGGCCATGACTTTCCTCCCAAATTCCATTTACTTATGAGTAAGGTTACAGGTTTAAAATAGCTTCTAGAATTGTTATTAATCTTTGCTGAATAATTTTATTTTGTCATGCTTGGTAAAGCTGAACTAGAAACAAAAAAGCAATGCATTACATAGAGAAAAATATGGGTAACCCAATTTAATTAGACAGGGAAGTATTAATTATTCCAGCGTCATGTTTCCTTGCTTTTATATTAGAATAAAAGGTGACAACAATTCCATCTGTTAATATTTATTCACTTTAATCCCTACTAAAATGTATTAATAATCCTAAAATGTATAAATTATCAAAGAAATAAAACAAGTCTGATTCCTTTTGAGAGCCACATTTTTTTAGTATGATTTCTTGAGACATTAAGGAGACATTAATTTCTGTTGTGACGTAGCTCGAACACCTGACATATGGTTCACAATATATAAAGGACTAATATCGAGTAGCGACAGTGAAGTTGGCAGCTGATGGCTAACATGGTTGTTGTCTACTCAGCTCACTAGTTGTTGCTACCCTACACGGATGTGTATTATTGTATCTACCGAGAATAAACGTATTACTTACTTATATCCATGTACTGTCATTCCTCCACAATACAACAATTTCACTGTTTAAAAAGAACATGGCTGTCTATTCAAACACTTTGTACCCATTAAATATTGGTTTGGTGTGGTTTGGTTTGGTAGATTTATTTAGAAGCATATCAACCTACATGCATTACTTAATGCCAAAATTTAAATCAGAAAATTTAAACTTTGTAATTATGTGTGTTGTGGTACATTGGATATCGGCTCAGAACGAGAAATCGGGGAGCCGAGTTCGAATTCCAGCCGAATTCATTGCATTCACTTACGTGCAAATACCCTTGGGAAAGGTATTAATACATCTATTCCTTCCAGTTATGGGTTAAATAACAGGACAGATTGGGTTCTATAGCCTTGGTCGGCAACCAGTCTACCGCAGAAAGCAATGGCAACCTACTGCGGGATAATCTTCTGCCCAGTCAGTCATGTCTGTTTCGAGACATGATCGCCCAGGCGTGTATCATGTATGGCACTTAACTGACTGAATATAATAGTTGGAAACATAATTAAAACTTATACTGAGCATAAAGTGGGGGATCAGTTTTCTATTGTTATGAAGTAATAAACTGATCCCCCACTAATTACTACTTAATAATATGCTACATCTCTTCCCCCTCTAGCTATGAGTCAAATAACAGGACAGATTGGGTTCTATAGCCTTGGTCAGCAACCAGTCTACCGCAGAAAGCAATGGCAACCTACTGCGGGATAATCTTCTGCCCAGTCAGTCATGTCTGTTTCGAGACATGATCGCCCAAGCATGTATCACGTATGGCATTTCACTGAAATAACTGAATTAATTCAAGTGAATGATATTATTTCATGAGTAAGTGTTAATTGCTTAGCTGCAATTCTTTTAGAATTGCAGCTAAGCAATTAACACTTATCTTACAAAATCGAACGAAGATCGAAAACTTGTTTCTGCTTACAAGAAATGAGATTAATCATAGCAAATTCCTCCGTTTTTCTTTATTTTTTTTACAATGTATGCCATTTCTTTAATTTTACTATAAAAAATTATTGGTGATATTTTTTAAAAAAATGTATTTTTGTAATTTCACAAAAAAAATATTATTGGTAATTTTTTCATAAAAATGTATTGTTGGTAGTTTTACTACAAAACTATATTTTTAGTTTCCTAATATTTTGATTTTTGTTTGGGGAGATTCTCTATTTGCCCATAGCTGGGACTCTACCACTTTTGGTCTGGGGGAACCCAGAAACAACAGCAATTAAAAGTTGGTTCTACACTTCTGTAAACCTCCACTCTCTTGATCAGAGACCTTGCTGCCAGATGTAATTTATCGTCATACCCAGGACTACCCATTAAATGTAATTTTTACAGCAATAAGAAATAATGTTAGGTTAAAACTCTATACTTCCTCTTTTATATGCCATGTTCCTTTGGGACATTGGCAATCATGGTTCTTCATAATTTCTTGTCCTTTGTAGCTCTTAGTCAATTTTGTCATCCTGCTAGCTCTACAAAACCCTGTTCTGCCAACCATTTACACAAGCTCATTGGGTAGGTTATATGCTGTTTTCTTTGTCTGTAGGAATTTTAACTATCCCTTTCTAATATGAACTATAAGTGTCTTTCTTGTTTCCATTTTCCATGTTATTCTCAGCATCCTTCTGTAGAACCAAATTTCTGTTGCTTCATTATGTTAAAGAGATACCTTCATTGAATTTGACTTTGTCATGATGGATAACCATAGAATAATTGGTAAGGCACACTGTACATTGCCATCATTTCATACTTTTAATTTCACACATGCTTCTGATTTTGTTGGCTGCACAGTATAGGTGGGTCAGTTGCCCCCCTCCCGGTCTTTGAGATAAAAGCACTATGACACAATTCATTTTGCCTGAAATTTGTAAATAGCATGCTGTACTGCTTGGCATCCAAGACAGAAGCATTCAAGACATTTCAGAATGTTTAGATGTCTATCTGAGGACAGTGCAGAGGGCTTAGAAAAAGTTGTATATTACAATTAGTGATTACAAAAATGTTTAGAGTAATCACTAGTGATGGCAACATTCTATTCCTCTTCCCACAGGGTCTCAGACTCAACACAAAGGCTTACAACAAGTGTCTTAAAGAGTTAGTGCTGCTCTGGGTGGCTGCTGGAAAACCCTATATCTGGCAACAGGATTCTGCACCATGCCCCAGAAGCAGAAGAACCCAGTTATGGGTGTCAGATAACTTGTGCGATTACATTACTCCTTATATCTAGCCACCTAACTCTCCAGAATGTAATCTCCTTAAATATTATGTGTGGGGCACAGTTGAGAAAGAGGCCAACAAAATTTGTAACACCAAAGATGAACTGAATGAAAGGATTGTGGCAGAATTCACCAACTTAAACAAGGAGACTGTCCAGAAGAGATGCAGGAGATTCCAAAATCTTCTGAAGACTGAAGTTGAAGCCAATGGTGATTTTATTGAATGAATTTAGACTTTAGTATTTGAAAATATTTTTGTGTAATTTTGGTAAATATATCTATTAAAATGAGATGTCAGTGTTATTTTCATTTTTGCATAATTTAGATGACAATTCATCCATCACACCCTGTAGCTGAAAAGTAGTTTCTTTGATTGAAAAAGAAAATACAAATTCTATTATTGTTGGAAGATATTTTCTTTAACTTTAGGCTAGTTGACATTAATTTCTGTAGGAGATCTGGTATTGCAAGGAAATATTTTCTTGCAAATTACTTCCACAACGCAGAAAAAAATCACGTAAAGTTCAGACTTGTTCAATTCGCCAGTACAATCTTGCAAACTGCTATCCACCTAACCAGTCAGACCCAAAAAGAATTTCTTCCCCGCTTCGAGAACAACAACTGCTTTTATTGGCTGATCAATTTTTTCCATTGGCCGACAACTCAGAGAGGACGCTAAATATTTGCATATATTTTTATAGCGACTCCTGCGACGGACTTGCTTTTTTTTTTTTTTTAAATATTCTGTTTTCAGCATGTTATGTTATGTTATGTTATGTGCCCCTTTCTTCTGTTTGGGTCTGTAATTTTCTTTTTCATCACATTTTCTGTTGTAGTATTAATGTGACGTGCCCTCGTTTGGTTTGATGAAGTAAATCGCCATTTTCTTCGCTATAATTTCACTGTTTAAAAAGAGCTGGAATGTCTATTCAAACACATGTACCCAGTAAATATAGTTGTACCAGGTGAGATTTATGGGAGAAAGGTTTATTCTCCCATCTTTACTTCCCCTATTATGAGCATTATCATATGCATTATATAATAGCACCATATTTCATACAGAATGGAATGTCTGAAAGGAAAAAAGAATCATAAGCATGCTTTGTTCTTAGAGAGATTTTTATACCACTAAGAGATACACAAATTATACAGTACTGTGCAAAAGTATTAGGACAAGAACTATTTTATCTTTTATAAGGCATCAAAATAAAGTTTAAAATCACTCCTGTTATTGTTATATAGCAATATACAACAAACACGCATATATATAAAAATATGAAGTGATATTTTTATTAATGACGGTGAACCGTGTAGCCTAGGGAACAGAGAGTTGAGAGCGCGCTTCTAAGGGTTGACGGGTTGACGGGAGTGTCTCTCTTCACCGGCCGATCTCTGTCTGGTCTCGTCTGTCTCTCTGTCTCGTCTGTCTGCTGAAATCCGTGCGCCGAGGTCTTTTTATAATCTCCAAACCGGGACTTCCGGCTTTGCCTCGCCCACGCACGCCCACGTAATTCTCAGAGACACCTGTTCTGTTTGCCTCTTGTAGCCATTTCCGCTACTGCCGGAAATAAGGTCAAACGAACATCCATTCCTTTCAACGACCGGAAACGCCCCCGCTTGCATCAGCTTCCTCGGGCGGGCCCAGATTGTTATATTACATTATAACACTTTTGCACATTACCAGTATGTGCAAAAGCATTAGAACAGGGGTGATTTTCCTAAAATCCTCACTGAAATTCAAATACAGGGTGAAAAGCCAGACCTTTGTAAGAATTATTTAACAAAAAAGGAAGAGGAAGGAAGGCTTCGTAATTTGAATTGGTCCTCACAAAGCCTTGATCTCAATTCTATTGAACATCTATGGGATATTTTGGATAAAAAAATTGATAAATCTAATGTTACTTCGCAAGACACACTTTGGGAACAACTACAAGCTGCTTGGCAGGAGATACCATTAGATACATTGAAGAAGCTTGTGATGTCAATGCCTGACAGAATGGAGGCTGTGATCAAAGCAAAAGGCTATTATACTAAATATTAAATCTATTTTGTAACAAGTATTTTTTTCTTGTTAAAGCATTTGTTGTTGAGTAAATCAAATAAAATTACTTTAATTGAATTGTATATTTTCTGTCACTAAGTTTCATAAAAGATAAAATAGTTCTCGTCCTAATACTTTTGCACAGAACTGTATATACATACATACATACACACGTTTGACATAGAGAAATTATAACATGCATGCAATAACAAATAATGTGTAAAAAAGACAAACCTTATGCATAATATTTCCCAAAGGGAAAATTGAAATTATGAAACCATATAGTTTGTTGTGGGCTAGGGATATAATTCTTCAGTCAGCTCTACATCACAACTCCATTTCATCACTCCAGCCCCTGACGTCATTCACTGACCACAACGTGACCCTCATGATTATCTCAAGCAAAGAGAGACAATTGTTATTTCATCCCTACATAGTGTTTATAAGAATAAGGAACAATGTTGGATTAAAAAAATCCCTTAATCAGTTGTAATATTTTTATATTACAAAATAATAATTACACCTATTGATATACACAAAATTATATAATCTAATGTATGTCTTGATAAACAAATTACAAAATAGTACTCAATAGCATTCTAGAGTAATAATTATTAGGCAAGCTTTAACCATTGTACCCATAAAAAACAGTTTGTCAAAAGGACAGTTATTTCCTTGACACCACTATTGCTGTTTAACTCCTGTGACTCCCTCAGCAGTATTTATGTAGATTATAAAAATATGTGAACCAAGTACAACGCAAGATTTATTATTTATCATTTTATAAAGAAATAAATTTGAAAAGAAATCTTTTTATTTAAAAATTTTAAAAAATTAACAAAATATGTAAACCAACTAAAATATATGTTTTTATTTACCATTTTATATAACTATGAAAACAATTTTTTTATTCATAATTCTATAGAAATAACAATGAACTTTAGAACAAGAAAAATTGAATAAACATATAATTTTCCAAACATAATAATTTTCCAAACATTGGTTCTCAGATTATTTTATATTTTGAAGCAAAGATTAAAATAAACAGCAATATGATTGAACACCAAATAACCAAAAAAAAAATAACCAAAAAATGGTTTCTGGGTCACAGAATCTGTGCATCTTTCTGGTTAATAAATTAATCCTTTGAAAATAAATATTTAACATTTTTTCAACCAATGATGACAGTTCCTGATGAGAATAAAAAACATGCTTTGAGATTCCTCACTAAGCTACATGACATTTACACGTTTCCTCAACAAGCTACATGACACTTATACTCTTCCTCACCAAGCCATGTGACATTTACACTGTCCTCCTCACTTTTCTCCTTGCCTATCTTTTTCCTCAAACATACACAAAAAGAAGTCACATTTTTTTCATCTTAACAATCAGGCTTGTAAAAACACAAAAAATAAAAAATATATTTTTGTATTTAAAAACCCTTCTTGCCTTTTTCTTTGCTGTAGGTTGACTTGAATCTGCAACAATATCTCAAATTACATCTTGTTTTAATTCTCAAAATTTTTTTTTATAATTGTGATCTAGAATTAAGGATGTCTTATCAATAAAAAATCCATGGCCTGAAACTCCAACAATTATGGGCTACTACATTTTCTATTCATTTTTGAAAAGTATTATTTTAAAAAGAATCTGTCAATAGATTACCTATTGTCATCCAAGTGCTTACTGATGAAGAAATCTTAAATGAAAAGTGAACTTTAAGCACCTTGACCAAAGCAATTAGCAAAGTTTGCAAATTGTGTTCTTTGGAATAGTTAGCAAAACATTGGCTTGTTGATAATCAATTTGAATGCCCAAAAGGTAAACATCAATGTGAACAAAATGAAAAGGATATTAGATTTGACAGATACATATGGAATTGTAATCCTTGTTAAAAAAAAAAAATATCTGTAAGAGCAGGTTCTTTCATTCAAATTCTATCAGGTTGGATCTTGTTCAAGTGACACATTTATTTACTCCTAAAGCAAAACTATGCTGAAGCTAGAATTACAAAAGATAAGACCAGCATTGTATTTGCCAGGAACTGCAGAATGGAATGCAAAGAATACCTATCATGCAAGCCAATTAAACTGTGTAGAAACTTCATTGTTGTTGAAGTAGATGAAACAGATTTTGGAAGGAGGAAATATAACAAAGAGTAGATGTACCAGAGACGGTGGCTATTTAGTGAGGCTGAAAGAGACTCTGGAATATGTTTTCTCCTATCAACTGCAGATATGACAGCATCAACACCACTTCCAGCAATTGAAGAACTCATGTCGCTAGGAACACATATAATTTAAAATGAGTGACTACCATATAGTGGTATCCCCCAAATATCTAGTAAAAATTACAGACATTCTGTAATTATATACAATGTTGGTTGGTTGTTTTGTTTTTATGGCAAATCAACCTTGACAGGTCATTTATTGCCAACTAAACTTTATTTATTTATTGCTGGTAATACCTTTTCTTTCAACAATTTTATTGTTGTTTTTTATATAAGTTTTGTGTCTAGTAATACTTTTTTGTATTTGAGTATCAAGATTCATTGGGATTTGTTTTTAAGGCCGGGGTCCCCAAGTCCTACCCTTGTTATTTAACCTATAACTGGAGGGAAGGGATGGATTAATACCTTTCCCAAGGGTACCAGTGCTTAAGTGAATGCAGGGTATTCAACTGGAATTCAAACTCAGCTCACTGATTTCTCTTTCTGAGCTGATATTCACTGCACCACAACACATATCCGTCATTAAACGCTTACAGCACCTGGTATTCCCAAGCGATCACCCATTTAAGTACTGACCAGGCTCAACATTGCTTAACTTTGGTGATTGAGCGAGAACTGGTGTATTGAACGTGATAGGCCGTAAGCCTATACACAATGTAGACTTGTGTATAATTGCAGAATAAATAGAGAGACACATACTTAAAATATTGAGTGTTTGTGAACTTGCCTAAAATCTAAAATTAAAAGAATGTTTGGTTCAAATGAAAAGATGCTTTCAATATATTTTAGCAAATTTATGTGGCAAGCTGTTATATGAGAGTCATAGCTACTGATTAGCAAGGAGTGTATATATTAGTGCGTTGTGGTGCAGTGGATATCTACTTGAAATGACAAATCGAGGAGCCGAGTTCAAATTCCAGTTGAATTCCTTGCATTCACTTGCACACAAATACCTTTGGGAAAGGCATAAATCTATCACTTCCCTCCAGTTATGGGTTAAATAACAGGACAGATTGGGTTCTATAGCCTTGGTCGGCAACCAGTCTGCTGCAGAAAGCAATAGCAACCTACTGTGGGATAATCTTCTGCTCAGTCATTTATGACTCTTTGGAGACATGATCGCCCAAAGCCATATGCTTAACTGTATATGGTAGTATATATTGCAGTAGACTAATCTCTCAGTGACACTCTTGTACAGAATAATCCGGTTGCTCTGCAAAATCCATATTTGGTAGTTTACCACTTGGGTACACAATTTGTTATAACAGCTTATTTAAATTTTCATGTTCAGTAATTTTGATAAATTTATGAATAAAAATTTCTTTTCTTCTTTATTTCTTTATATGGTGGCAAATAATAATAAATATTTCATTATAATGTTCACATAGTTTTATAATCTTGTAAATATAAAATTATTCTTGTAAATAAGCAATCTCATAAATAAATAGTGTTTTAACATCTTTGTTGTCAGTTCTCAAGTATAAAGAAAATGTATAAATCCACTTTCATATGTTTGCCAAGGGAGTTAAAAATGCATGCAGTCTATCACTAATAGCAGTCTATTATTAATAGCCATGTCAAGGAAATAAATGTCCTTTTCACACAGTTGTTTTGTTTGTTTTTTTTTGTTTTTTTTTGCAGAAACATCAAGATTATCAAAAATATTGAATGTTCATGATACTTAATGAAGTCTTTTGTGATGTTTCACTATTCAGGTCCAAGATGAGAATGATCCTATTATTACAGAATATAATTATTACAGAATATTCTTTAAATTTTCCTAAACTTTCAATATTTTTTTATGCAAATATATATATATGAAGAACTGTGTTCTTGATTCACCTAATTTTGTAAATAATTATATCGGCCATACAACTACAAAACTGACTCACAAACTCACACTGGATCTCTAAGAACAGAGCTCAATTCGATCTCATTTAAGCACACATGAAGACCTACCAAAACTCAAAACTTGTTAACAACAGAAATATCATAGCATCATTCACACGCAAAAAAGCCTAAAAACAATGGCGCCTTTATTGATAAAAAAGAAAAACCCAACACACAATAATCTCAACTACAAATATGATAACAACATGCTTATTGGTTACACATAAACACTACTCTACAAACATACATAATACTACATACATTCTGTTACACATGAAATAACATCCATTCTTGATAATGGCTAAAAGTATAACGAAAAGTGTCAAATAAACAAAACATTAGAAGACAGTTTTTATAAGATTTATGTCCTCAAAAGAAAAAAATCATAAAATCACATGAAAAATTACAAAAAAACTTAACTTATCTGTCATTTTTAATGAAACCTGCATAAAAGAGAGATTATTGCCCAAACCAAGTTTCAATCCCGGTCAGATCAAATGGATGTGTCTAGCCACACTGATGAGCTATGATACCATGAAACAGGCTTGTATGTGGATGACTAATATATATATATATATATATATATATATATATATATAGTCATCCGCAGACAGATCTGTTTCATCAGTACAGTTAGACAGCTGATTGCCTTTTACTCAGCATTGAAATCCGACCGAATTGGCCTCACTCGTAGATTCTACCACTGAGCTACGGGTGCTCAGTAGAAGGAGGCAGACTTTTTAGCATGTATATTATCATTATACATGACCAATAGCTGAGAGTGTTCTAATTTATTGCTGAATGAACAATGCGTAGATGCCAGAGTAGCCAATGTTTTTCAAAGTCTACCATTCTACCAGAGTGCTCAATCAGGGTGTGAGAGCTTAAGGGTGCGCTGTCAACATTTTATATTTTTAATTTTATGTATACGCATTGTAGTGTCAGGGTACCATCTTTGAGAATAAGATAATTTATTCTGCTAGAAATTTGGAAATGCCATGCTGTACTGCTTATGTTTATGGCTATATCGTGTTGAATGCACTGATTCTCATCTGATCATTGAAGTTAAGAAACATCGAGCCTGTTCAGTACTTAAATGGGTGACCATTTGGAAATACCAGGTGCTGTAAATGAAAGGATCAAGAATGGTCAACCAATCCTCCAGGTTAAGGTTGGGTTCAGGGCTAACAACCTTGCCCCGTAAATAACAGTTTGTTACAGTAACAGCAACAAAAAGTTGCTGCCCTGTGCACCAGTGGGTGTGATGGATAAATGATGATGATGATGATGATGATGATGTACTGCTTGGCATTTGCACTGGAAGCTGTAATACAAACATTTCAAGGTGTTTGGGCATCGATCTGAAGACAAAGCCAAAGATTCAGAAAGAGTTGGATGAGTCTAATGGTGATTAGGAAGGTGCAGCAGCTTGTAAAACTCACTCTGATTGTTCTTACAAGAAAAGAACTCTTATTTCTTGGTGAGATGCAGGCAAAACAATCACTCTAAGCCAATTACGTCCATAGCCAGGAAGGTAGTACTGCCCTGAGTCAAAAAGCCACTGTTGGAAGCCCTATATATGGCAACAGGTCTATGCACCAGGCAACACAAGCAGGAGAACACATCTATGGCTGTCAGATGATCTATGTGATGAAATCACCCCTTACATCTGGCCACCTAACTCCCCTGTCTGTAATCCCCTTGAATATCATGTGTGGGGTGCAGTTGAGTGAGAGACCAACAAAACTCCTTGTAACACCAGAGATGAACTGTGTGTGTGTGTGTGTGTGTGTGTGTGTGTGTGTGTGTGTGTGAACTGGAATCAAATATGGGTCGAATATGGATTAGAATCTGACAGAATGATAGGATAGGGAACAAATAGAAACCATTTATAAATTTAACGTTTCACTTTTACTTAAGCTTTTTCAGGAAATGAAATATGGAAGAGAAAAGAAAATTCTGATATTTTTTTTATTTTTGTTTAATTTGAATATCATGTATGGGGGGCAGTTGAATGAGAGACCAACAAAACTCCTTGTAACACCAAAGATGAACTGAAGACAAGGATTATGTCAGCATTCACCAACTTAAAGAAGGAGACCATCTAGAAGAGATGCAGGAGATTCAGATGAAGGTTGTGCTTGAAGCTGATGGCAATGTTATTGAATAAATTTAGTCTTTAGTATTTAAAGATATTTTTCTGTAATTTTGGTAAATATATCTGTTAAAATGAGATGTCAGTGTTATTTTAATTGTTGTGTAATTTACAATTTATCCATCACACCCTGTATAATTAATTTTTATCTACTGGCTTGGATTTTGAAAATATTTTGGCAAGTAGACAAAAATCAAAATAGTGTTTAAGAAATCACCTACTCAAATATGGGTATTCACTGTGTGTGTGTATGTGTGTGTGTGTGTGTGTGTGTGTGTGTGTGTGTGTGTGCATGTAAACTGGAATCAAATATGGGTAAAATATGGATTAGAATCTGACAGAATGATAGGAACAAATAGAAACCATTTATAAATTTTACATGTTCCACTTTTATTTAAGCTTCTTCAGGAAATGAAATATGGAAGAGAAAAGAAAATTCTGATATTTTTTCCTTTTTGTTTAATTTGTTTTTCATTGATTAAGCAGACCTCATGTGCATCTGTTCTGTCAAATAGTGTTCATGTGTATAATTTATGTATGTTTGTATATCACAATTCTACACATAAACACACATGAGTTATACACACTTTAAACACTACACTTGTGCAGGTTTTTCAGTAAAATCTTATACATCGTTCTCAGCAAGATTGTTCGATTGACCAGTTTGTTACTTTATGGCTTATCAAACCTTTTGCAAGTTAGTTAAAGCCATAAAATATTTTGAGATTACAAGAATCTTTGGGTGATTTTGAGATTGCAAGAATTGTTGGCTATTAATAATGATTTTTACTGATGCAAAACTTGAACTGGAACTCCGATCTCCAATTTCCAAGAGTCATTAGCCATAACACCGCACACATATCAAACTTTACAGTACCTAGAATTCCCAAGCAGTACCCATCTAGGTGTTGACTAGGCAAAATGTTACTTAACTTTGGTGATTGTATGAGAACTGGTGTTTTAACATAATATGGCCATAAACCATCTCAACAGGAGAATTCAACCACATATATATATATATATATATATATACACACACACACAAACACACATATGCACACACATACACATGTGTGTGAGTGTGCGTGTGTGTGTGTGTGTATATATATATGGTATAGTTTTTTTCCCTTCATAAAAGAGACTGTATTCCAAACAGTTTGCTAGGATTTCCATGGAAAGATCCTAAAGTAATCTAATTTTTGAACTTGGTTTACTCTTCATTTCCGAAAATTTCACTAAAAGACTCTGCAGTTATGAAATTAGGAAATCCTGGCAATCTGTTTGAAATGCAGTCCCTTTTATGAAGAGAAAAACCATATCTTAAACAGTAATTTATGGAAGCCCAATTATAGAATTTAATTGTCATTGTAATTATTGAGCCTTTTAGTGAAATTTTCTTGAAAATGAAGAGCAACCAAGTTCAAGAATCAAATTACTTTGATATCCATGCATATATATATATATGTATATATATATATATATATATATAGGAAAAACTACTAAAAAATTGTAAGTTAAAAATGTTTTTTTTTGACAGTATTTATTTATTTCTATTATTAAATATATATATATTTGATATTTCAGACAGCCTTGGCCTTTTTCATCAGAAACAAATGATTTTAAACTCATTTAAAATTATTTGTTTCTGATGAAAGGCTGAGGCGAGTCTGAAATATCAAATATATATATATATAATAATAGAAAGAAATAAATACTGTCAAAAAAACATTTTTAACTTACAACTTTTTAGTAGTTTTTCCTATACATATTAAGACAGTATACGTGGATTATCATTATGCTATATATATATATATATATATATATATATAGAAAGAGGAGAAAGAGAAAGGAAAAAAGACAGAGAGAGATTTAATTTATGCATGTATATCTACCTTTTTTTTCTATAAAATATCAGAACAGCATCCATTGTTGACAACATAAATGTTCCTTGATAAAATCTTAAGTAGAATTAATTATATTCACTTGTTTGTAAATTAGCTCAAATTTTTATAAGTCTCAAGTCTTTATTCATATTTCTCTTGAGGTGCTATCACTCCCCGTTAGGGAACCAGGGCATTTTTTGAATGAATTCAATTCTAGTGAACACTCATTTTATGTGTTACCTGTCAAGAGCAAGTTGTTCTTACATTCATGTCCCCAATAGAAACCAAAAAAAAAACAACTTACTACACACACATTCCTATAAACAGATGCTTTTAATTTGTTGGTAATGAACTGTCAATGTCTACAAATAGAATGCTTATCTTTTTGAGAATAAGAGCAAGAATAAGCAGCTATAAGTGAGTGTTTCTGTGTTTGCATATGGAAGTTTTTAGCATGCCATCACTTTCTGAAAAGAAAAAGTGGGCCATCAGCTATTTTAATACTGACCTATATGCCTATTTTACAGCAAGGTTACTAGCTAAACTGATACAGCTTTTTTTAAAAATTTGCATTAACTTTAAAGTGTTAATTATATATGATCCTTATTAAAATTATAAATGAAATATAAAAGCAAATAAAAAAGTTAATTAGATATAAAATCAAATAAAAAAACAACAGTTGGTATTCTTTCTGTATGTTTTTATGAAATTTAATAAATAAAGTGTTCTAACAGGAGATGGAAAGTGCGACACGGAGATCCGAAGACGAATTGGCATGGCAAAGGACGCATTCCAGAAGATGAGCAAAATACTAACACACAGGAAAATCTCAATAGAAACGAAGAAAAGAGTTCTAGACTGCTACGTGATGTCAGTTCTTCAATACGGCTGTAAATGCTGGACAATATCATCGAAAATGAGGACAAAGCTGGAAGCGGCTGAAATGTGGTTCTACAGAAGGATGCTACGGATATCGTGGACTGACCATACAAGCAACGACGAGGTGTTAGAAAGAATGGCAACAAAAAGGAAATTGATGCTGAGCATCAGGAAGAGACAACTGAAGTTCCTGGGACACGCAATGAGGAAGGAGAGCCTGGAGAACCTGATACTGACTGGACAGATAGAAGGAAGGAGAGACAGAAGAAGGCAGCGGATAACATATTTGCAGGGACTGAGCAGATGGATGACGGAACGGGGGTTGCCAGGAGCAACAGGAGCAAACATACTAAGAGCCACAAGGGATAGGGAGACGTGGAGAGCCATGATCGCCTACGTCCTGAAGGGATGGGGCACATAGAAGAAGAAGAAGAATGGATGTGCAGGTGGTCAGAAGATAGCAGCTTGGAACAAGAAATCATTAAGCCAAGTTAAATTTCCAGCTGAGTTCATTACATTTGCTTTCTTTTGCCCAAATGTTTTTGAGAAAGATATGAATCCATCTCTTCTTTCCCTCAGCTATGAATTAAATAACAATACGAATTGGGGTCTGTAGCCATAGTTGGCAACCATTGTAGAAGATAAATTCAAAATCATATGTATTGTGATTGATTCATTCATTTTCTATGGTTTATCAACCTTTTGTAGGTTATTTAATGCCAGAAAACATTTTTAGAATGTCATAATTTTTTGAGATAATACTGATTTAGTAATACAATTCTTGAATTCCTTGCTTTCACTTATGCACAAATACCCTTGGAAAAGGTATTAACCCATCTCTTCCCTCCAGTTATGGGTTAAATAATAGGACAGATTGGGTTCTATAGCCTTGGCTGGTAACCAGTCTACCGTAGAAAGCAATAGCAACCTACTGCGGGATAATCTTCTGCCCAGTCAGTCATGTCTCATTCGAGACATGATCGCCCAATGCATGTATCACGTGTGGCGCTTAACTGACTGAATACAATTCTTACTAATTAACCCATAGCTAGAGAGAGAAGTGAATTCATACCTTATCCGAGAGCATTTGCATCTAAGGGAATATAATGAACCTAACTGGAATTGAAATTCTGCTCTCTGTTTAACAATTCTGGGCTATTATCCCTTATATCACTGGACATCCAAACTTACAGCACCCATTGCTTAAAATGTGATGATTGTACTGGAACCTGTGTTTCAACATGATGTGGCAAAACACATACTATGTCGAAGCACATACTTGTCGAAGCACATACTATACAGCTATGAAAAGGATCAATTGCATTGAATCAATGATCCTGACTTTATTTTTTTTTTTAGTTATATCACCCCAAGCAAGGCGATAATGCCACTGATGCACAGGGGGCTATGTAAGGATAAAAAGAATGGAAAAGAGAAAGCCGGAAACCACATCCTAAACAGGGAACAAGGGATGAGCCTCTTCACTTGTTCGATAGACGTGGGTGGAGTGTTAACTTACTTTTTTAATAAGTAAATCAACACAAACCAACTTCAGACAACAGTTTCAAGACTTTACATTATATACATTGTTGCCAAATATTATAATATGTATTTACAAAACAACACCAATATTCTTTCTTCTAAGGCTTTTATACTAGCTGTATAACCTGGGTGTAATGAAAGCTTTAAAACTAATCCATGGTCCTGGAGCTCAGACTCTTTGGATGTTGGCACGAAAGACTAAAAAGCAATAGTTGTTTCCAGTTAAAGTGAAACCATAGACTGAAAGAAAAATGAATGGATGTAAGTCAAATTTTGATTTCCTGGTATCGATATCAAATAAGTTTTTTGTCGTAAACTGAATTTTGAAGGCTAAATAAGTCCTCTGAGTAAATGGTATCATGGTTGAGGTTAAGAACTACAATTATACCTATTTAGAGCCAAACCCAAAGCAAAAACAAAAATAAAAGGGCTGAAAAAAAATACAGACATACAGGCAGATAAAGAGACACACACACAAACATCTTGCCTTTTATATATATATATATATATATATATTATCAATTTTCTGCACTATTGTAAGAACTGCAACCTTGAAACTTCTGAATATCGTTTCTTATGTCTTTGTCTATGAGTGTATCAAATTTGATTAAAATCGGACTACTCTTTCTATAAACTGATTTTTTCGATTATCGATATTTATCAGAGGTACCTCGACACAAAACCTAGCTAAGAACACTCGCATACACTTATAGTACAACTGTGTAAATTTTCAAGAAAATTGGTTCAGCTGTTTCGGAGTGTATGGACACACACACAGACACACACACAGAAAAAGTTCCATTTATAAATAAGTTTAGTTGTATTTACAAAACAACACCAATATTCTTTCTTCAGAGGCTTTTATATAAATATAAAAGTACCATTTTTAGCAGTACTATAAAAATAAAACTCTTCAGTTTAACTGAATTCTTGCTTTATTTGGAATTTTGATTTTTTTAAATCATTTCATCCCAAGCAAGGTGGGACCATCATTAGTGAGCAGGCGGTTAGTGAGAGAAAAGACTGGGTACAATGAGTATAGAAGAAAGGATAAATAATGAACGGGATTCAAGAAGATAGAAGATGGCAACTGACATTGCATTTAAACTTTTGGATATTGTAGCTAGCAGGGAAGCAAGTAAACAGAGTTTCACAGGTGGGAAGTGCAAGAAAAAATCTGTTTGAGTAGAAGTTACATTTAACTATTTCCGTGGTAAAAAGCTGGGACATATATTCCAATTTAGTATCATGCTTAAATTCACATGGACAGGTTTTATGGTGCCCTATCTATATGATGTCATGAGTGGTTTAAAACAAACATTCTTTAGAATTTCATCTTGCTTGCTTAAGAGGATGATTCACAGTTGAATATGGAAGATGCTTTTCAAAGCATTGAGTCATTATTTGTTTAACAGACTTTGTTGTATGACTTATCATCACCAAGCTGATATTATAAAAAAAGTCTCCTCCTCGACAAATCCATCATTATCACTGTGTGTAGTATCATTGGGAAATGCCTATAAGCCATATTATCTATTGGCCCAATCCTTATTAGTGAAACCATGTAAGCAGAACCATCCAGAATCTGTCAGTGGTTGTATTAGAACAAAGTTACAAGTCAGCATGACTGAGTTTGAGGGTAGTGGCTTTGTTCAAACTGGTAATTACACCATATTATGCACTTTCTCCCCAAAACAGTAACTAAGACCCACTCATCATAATTACAGCATAAACTACAGTTTGGCTCTGTGGGTGTCAAAGAAACACAAATGTGCAGGAACAGGTTTCTGCAGCAGGGATTAGCCTCCAATTTACTTTATAAGTTATATTCATCTTAACTCACTGCAGTTGGTTTGATGTTGAGAAAGTCAGTATTGTTTCTTGCCCAAAAGACATTCTGATGATGACTGAAGTTTGTTGCATAGGAAAAGATATATATATTTAATGATTTGGGATGTTCCCAATTTAAATCTTTAAATTACAGTCCTTTTAATCCTCTATCTCATTGATTAATCAAAGAGATGGAATCTGATCTATGGTTTAAGCTTTTAGATTATTCTTTCATATATTCTGAGAATTGTATAATGTTGGACAATACTTGTAATGTGCAATTGCTTGTAAAGTTAATGAAAATGGAAAACATTTTCCTTACCCACCTTAAAAAACAGAATCTTGCTTTTCTACTTTAATGCACATTTTCTTATTCTGGTTATCTATGTACAGAGCAAAGTAGAAGAGAGAAAGAAATTAAGTAGAATGGTTTCTACAATATACAGGAGACAGAAAGAGCTAAAAAATGAAACATACATGGTTAAGCAAAATAGAGAGAATATTATAAAACTGGAGTTAAACTGCTACCAAAAACACAGATTGGTCAAGTTATTTATCAGTCAAGTCATTTAGTATTTCTAATAAATCAGTCAGTCAGTTAAGTGCCATACGTGATACGCGCTTGGGCGATCATATCTCAAAAGAGACATGACTGACTGGGCAGAAGATTATCCCGCAGTAGGTTGCCATTGCTTTCTGCAGTAGACTGGTTGCCAGCCAAGGCTATAGGACCCAATCTGTCCTGTTATTTAACCCATAACTGGAAGGAAGAGACAGATTAATACCTTTCCCAAGGGTATTTGTGTGTAAGTGAATGCAATGAATTCAACTGGAATTCGAACTCGGCTCCTCGATTTCTCATTCCGAGCCGATATCCAATGCACCACAATGCACATCCACATTCTAATAAATTTCCAAGCATTTAATTTATCTCTTGAAATCATTCCATCAAGTAACAATTGTAATTTTATTGTAAAATATAGTCTAATCTCATTCTTCATAGAATCAAAGAATGTAAAATTCCAAATGAAAACTTTTGGACGTTCCTAAATAGTTCATTATTATCACCTTCTGTGATGGAGACTTTGAACCTTTCTATCATAAATAACGAAGTCTTGTTCTAAAAACAAATGTGCTCAGTTTGTATCATAAAATATATGTCAAAGTAAAAACTGAATTTATAATTGTCTAATTAAATGTTTTAACCAAATTTTTTTTAGAAATTAGAAAATTAGGATATTTTGTAAAAAGAATATTGACAAATATATTTTTTAATTATGTTTTTAAAATTTTTTTTTTTTTTTTTTAATCATCTCACCCCAAGCAAGGCATTCCACTGCCACTATTGCGCATGGGGCTACATAGGGGAAGGTAAAGAGAAGGAGTGGATAGACATAGGGAATGTCAGGAGAAAGGTGATAGATGAGTAAGGATAGCGAGGATGAGTGTCGGGCAGATGGGAAGAGTGTTTGATAGAATGGGAGCAGGTTAGTGTGTTAGGAGGTGTCTATTGACCTTGCATTTAAACTCCTGGAGATTGTAGCCGTCGGGGAAGCAATCGTTTGGAAGAGAATTCCACAGTCGGGAAGTGCGAGGAAAGAAACTGTTGGAGTAGAAGTTATGGCTGCATTTTATCGATTTCACTGTAAAAGGGTGGGATCTAGTTGCTAATCTAGTATCTCGTGCAAATTCGTATTTAGGGGGCACCAGTGATCTAAGTTCATCGGAGCAGAAGCCGTGAAAGTATTTATAGAAGAGACACAGCGAAGCCACGTCTCGCCGGTGGGAGAGAGACTGCAGGCGGTCTGCCAAGTCGGTATCTATCACATTAGGGAGTCAGCTTTACAATGACAGATTTGTACTTTCCAAAATGCTTCATGTTGTAACCTACAAGGTTATTGGTGTGTTGTGTTGTTATTAAATGGTTGTATATATTGGTATATTAATTAGTTACTTGTAAAACAATTGATCCACAGTAGATTCACAGTTGGGTCACTTGATAGATTCATTATTCATTGTACTCTGATTACTCACTATTTGCTACATGCTCATCACTATTTGCTCATTGCTCATTACTCCAGACTTCTGTCTGGTGCTTATATAGCTATTTTAGTGGTCACCTGATTGCCAGTGGAATAATCCATTTTCCTAGTATTATTCTTTATCTGGTGACCAGTGTTTAGACACATGTGTCAGCGTTGATACTTTTTTCTACATGACATTTCACTTTTTATCCATAGATTTGCAGAGGAGTCTTTGAATTTATCAATCATGGATAACAAGGCCCTGCAATAGAAATATGGCAATTTCTAAAAAACTATACAAAGTTTCTAACTATAAACTATAAACCTTTGTAATGTTACATTTAAATTACCTTGTGGAAATTTTATTATTCTTTGAAAATCAATCAGATATTTTTAATGATTTTTGTCTCAGTGAAAGTGTAAATCAAGCCAATGTCACATGTTCAACAGACATTTTTAATGATTTTTGTCTCAGTGAAAATGAAAAATCAAACCAATGTCACAAGTTCAACAGACATTTTTAATCACACTTTCTGTCCTCTGTTAAAACACTTCCCAGTCATTTAAATTCTATTTTACTATTTTTATTCATTACAGATCTTAGAAAACTGTTAAAACAGAGAGAAATTGTTGTGAGCACGTACCTACTGACACTTATGGACCTTTCCAGTCATTATTTAAACCATAAGGTTTATACTCTCAGGGCAGTAGTTTCGGAAAGAGCCCATCAGGTAGGCATGGCTTACTACCATTCTTGTAGTTATATTTTCCTTGTTAAATACAATATGTTAAACCTATTATCCGTTGTCCGAGTTATTCTTTTGTGGCCCCACTATTGGATTCACATCAGAAATAAATCTTTTGTATTTCTAATCCAATACTTATATCTCTTGTTATGTAGTATTACTGACTCATGGGAAGGGGTAAGCACTCAACTGCCTCATGGGTAATAGCTGTAATTATTTATACTCTTGGTAACTTTCTATGCAAATGAATCACCTCATCTCCCTGTTTTTAAGAGGTTTTATCTCCTTATTTTCCCTGGTACTTTTTCACTATCCTCCTCTTTCTCCCTAAGAGATTATCTAGATATGGAAGATTATGATCTTTTTCTTTTTTCATAGGTGTGTTTCTCCAACAATTGTTCATTTTCAGAGCTTATACTGCTCTTGATTTCATTGTTATGTTTGTCTTGTGTCGACATAACACTTTTGATTTTATTACTTTCAGGCTCACAGTACATTTCTTCATGTTGCAATCTAACTTGGTTTTCATAATTTCTTCTAACAATTTCTGGATCTCAAAGACATGTCATTTCACATATCTAGTTGCATGTCCAGTAAAACATTATTGATTCAGATTTTTAATAACCCTTTTTCATTCATTTTTCTCTATCACCGATATATCTATTTCCTCTACCAGACCCATAACTTTTCTTGAATTAAATTTTTGAATCAATTTTTGTTGTTGCAGAAATTCAACACACTGTTCTAGTGACATCTTTCCCAGTTGTAACTGCATTAAAGTCATTTGTTGATACTCTTCATTTTGACGGCCATTAAACAATTTCATTTGAATCAAATCCTCTTCAATTGACTGGTTTTCTAATTCCAGTTTCTCAAACTCACAATATTTGGTATCCTGTTTTAAACAAAAAACATACTCAATGTATGGTTCATTCACTGTTTTTAGAAATGTTTATGCACTCGTTAGCTTTTTCTTAGGTGCTATATTTTTTACTATTATCTGATTTATATCATTGAGCATCATCTCCTCCAACTGTTTTGGATGTGCAATTGCTGATACTTTTATAATAACCTCATAACCTGCCATTATCAAGAAGTGAGCAGTTATCTAGTTTTCTCCCTTAACTGATTTCAAATCCTTCAGCTTTTTTCTCTAGCTTTAGCTGCTGGACTCCTAAGCCACATTTGTGTGTATTCATAATTATCAAGTGATAACTGTTCATTTGGTTCTTTAGATATTAGCAACACCATTGTTATGTAACGTTACTGACTCATGAAAATTGGTAAGCACTCAACTACCTCATGGGTAATAGCTGTAGCCATTTGTACTCTTGGTAACTTTCTATATAAGTGAGTCACCTCATCTCGTAAATGATAGCAGTTCAACAAGATATCTGTTAAAGTTATTAATCTTATTCAGCCAGCAAACTACACAGTAAACGCTAGCATAAATTAAAAAATAGTATTATTTTCTTTTTATTCTTGTTTTTTTTTTCCATTGTTGAAACTAGCAACAAGAATTTGTTTACAGTAGTTTTCATTGATTACATTATACTATATGTTTAACAGTCTTAGATAATTTTATTTTGTACTTACATAATCTTATCTAAATGTTTATACAGTCAACTGTTTACCTGACAGTGTTACTGAGAGAGAAAGCAAGGAAAATAAATGACTGAAAATGTTCTGACTTATTGATTATTATAAAAGCTAAAAAGAAAATAGATTGATTATTGCATAATATTTGCAGTTACAGGAAAAGCACATGTAATAATTATAGAAGTTATTTTCTAGCACAATTCAAATAAAAATATTAGCAGTTGCAATAATAACAATGATTATAGTAGCAGTAAGTAGTAATAGTAGTAGCAGTGGACCTTGTGAAGACATTGGAACTGCTCTAATGTGCCTCCATAGATCACCTTAGTGTCAAGGTTCAAGGAAGATGGTAGGTCATCATCCACATATTAAGGTAACACCCAAACCATGACTTCAACATGGAACTGGGGACCTGCTTTCCCACAAAGGAAAAAGAACAATGACATGGCAAAACGACTGTCAGTCAGTCAGTCAGTTAAATGCTATACATGATACACACTTTGAATGATCATGTCTTGAAAGAGACATGACTGACTCGGCAGAAGATTATCCTGCAGTAGGTTGCCATTGATTTCTGTGGTAGATTGGTTGCTAGCCAAGGCTATAGAACCCAATCTGTCCTATTATTTAACCCATAACTGGAGGGAAGAGAAGGATTAATACCTTTCCCAAGGGTATTTGCACATAAGTGAATACTAGGAATTCAACTGGCTTTCAAACTCAGCTTCCCGATTTGTTGTTTTGAGCCGATAACCACTGCACCACAACACACATCCCTGCACTACAACACACATCCCTGCACCACAACACAACACACATCCCTGCACCACAACACACGTCCCAGCACCACAACACAACACACATCCCTGCACCACAACACACATCCCAGCACCACAACACAACACACATCCCTGCACTACAACACACATCCCAGCACCACAACACAACACACATCCCTGCACCACAACACACATCCCCCAAAACTACTGTAGGAAAAGAGAAAGAAGCAATAAGCTGGTGATCTGTGGATATACCAGAGTGGAGATGTTCTGTAGAGGCCTTATATACCATGAAGCACCAGCTACATAGATAAATAGATATATTCTTGGCATTCTTTCTAACAGATTTTGAAAAAAAATAGTTGACAAACTTTTTTAAGCATTCTTCAAGCATAGGAAAACTCACTCTCACTCTTTGAGCATTTTCTTCAAACCCTCCTATCCAATTCATCTCCGTATTAATTCAGTTGGATATAGATCAGGAGACTGAGGCAGCCAAATCAAATTTCCAACATTTTCTTGCTTTTTTTGAAATTAAGATAATTTTGACCTAATTTAGAAGAGTATTTTGGATTGTTGTTTTGTTGAAAGGTGAATATATTGTTCTTTTTTTCATTCTTTTTTCATTCTTTTTTCATGATTCCCTTGACCTGAATCAAATCTCCATCCTTCTCTCCCCCAAAACACCCCATGCCATGACTAACCACACATTCATCATTTAGTCTTCGCATATACACTCTTTTCTCACGACCTAAATGTTTAAATTTGGACTCGTCTATCTACAGCACATTTTGCCACTCTTTCAATGTCCTATTCTTTGTTGCCCATAACAATATTTTCTGTTCATTCATCTTCCATAACAGGGGTTTCTATGCACCTTGCTGCTGATTTAAGTTGATTTTTAACTGGTGAGAATAACACTGGTTGCTGTTAAGAAAAATTAAATTCAGCTGTCAAGTCTGGAGCAGTTTTCCTTCTATTTCTTTTGCTCATAATAAACAAATATTTATCTTCAGAAGCAGTTGTTATTTTTGGTGCACCAGCTGCTTTTTCTGTCAATGTTTCTAACTGCTTTTGTAAGGAATATTGAACCACACCTAAAAATCTTCAACGTCTTGGCAATTTGTCTTTGAGACAATTTTCATTCTTTGAATAAAATTTCAATTTGTACCCCCACCTAAATGCTCAGTTGCTTTAGCATTTCTGCAAATTACTTGAAAATTTAAAAATAAATAAAATACTTTGAAAATACTGTCATAACGGTACAATTGGAGTAGATAGACTAATTGGAGTAGATAGACTAAACTATCACCCGGTTCACACTCCACCCACGTATATTGAACAGGTGAAGAGGCTCATTCCTTGTTCCCTGTTTAGGATGTGGTTTCTGGCTTTCTCTTTTCCAATCTTTTTACTCTTACGTAGCCCCCTGCACATCAGTGGCATTATCGCCTTGCTGGGGGTGATATGATTAAAAAAAAAAAATCGTTTTTTTTTGTTTTGTTTTTTTCCATTGAAAGCTACATATACGGTTTCCGTTTTTTTCTCTTTTCCAGTCTTCTCACATTTTTTTTCAATTGGAGTAGATAGACTAAACTATCGCCTGATTCACTCTCCACCCTCGTCTATTGAACAGGTGAAGAGGCTCATACCTTGTTCCCTGTTTAGGATGTGGTTTGCGGCTTTGTTTATAACATTAGACAGTGCTGAGTTAATATTCACAACATTTAATTTAGTCCAAAATTTTGGTAATCTCAAAAATTCTACTGAGGTGTTAATGGGGAAATGAAAATATGTTTCTTACACAAAATAATCATAATTTACCAAAATGTATTGTGGACAAACAAATCTAAATTTGAAAATTTCGGGAATAAGAGAAGCTGGGGAAAAAGACTGAGAAACAGAATCAAATTTACTGTAGGTACTAAAATTTTATCTTTTACTTAAACTAAACAAATAAAAATATCTCATTTTAATGTGTTTTTAAATAAATGAAGAGTGCCACAAACTTTTTTTTGCCTGTAGTGATTCTGATGCGAGCAATAATGAGGATGTCAATAATTGCAAATAGGAATTAAAAACTTGTGCTGTCCCGGTTCACACTCCACCCTCGTCTATTGAACAGATGAAGAGGCTCATTCCTTGTTTCCTGTTTAGGATGCGGTTTCCGTTTTTTTTCTCTTTTCCAGTCTTCTCACATTTTTTTTCAATTGGAGTAGATAGACTAAACTATCGCCTGGTTCACTCTCCACCCTCGTCTATTGAACAGGTGAAGAGGCTCATACCTTGTTCCCTGTTTAGGATGTGGTTTGCGGCTTTCTCTTTTCCAATCTTTTCAATCTTACGTAGCCCCCCTGCACATCAGTGGCGTTACCGCCTTGCTCGGGGTGATATGATTAAAAAAAAGAAAAGTCTATTTATTTTCTTTGAAAGCAGATTTCATTCTCATCATTATATAAAAATGTATTTTTACTATAAATAAAATAAGTATTTTTATACTTCTAAAGTGTTTGGTTTTTGTTTGTGAGTGTCACTATTAGCTCATAACTGGGACCCTGAAAGGTGCTACCACCCAGGGCCAGGGTGAACCTGGCAACAAGAGTAATTAAGAGGTGGTATCCCACTCCATAAAACTTCCAATCTCCCAACCAGAGGCTTGCTGCCAGATGTAGTTTATCATCATACCCAGGACTACAGGGAGTCATAATAATGAGATGAACATTGTTAAGAGTTATGAAGGATAGAATGTTGTGGAAGGGCATGATTTCCCATGTCTAGAAAGAACATGACACGCTAGAAGAAGAAAAATGTGTATAAAATAATTGCGCTTTTGGCCAGGATACTTAAAGTACTAAGTGATCGATAGAGGTCTAGTGAGGATGGTTGATGAGATAGAGTATTATTGGTTGGTTCATTCAATTTTGATGGAGTCAAGGTATTTGACCAGGCATTGTCAAGGATTTTAATTGACCAATGTTGAACTTCATTTTATCAACTTACTGGCAATACTTTTCTGTTTTCAAGGTTTTGCTAAGTAAATTGAAGTGAACGTTTTAATTTTCTGACTACCAAACATCACTTATAAATTTATTTTGATACAAATTCGGTTTAAGGGAATGTTCTAGTGTTTTTTATTTTGCTCCAACAGTGGCACTAACCATCATTGGTTGTCATTTACAATACATTTTTTGTTCAATAGCACATTGCAATCCAAAAACGGATTTTTTCTGTAAGAGAAGATCAGAGCAAGCTTCATTAAAGCAAATAATTTTTCTTAATTCATGTTGAGCTTTTTTGGTATTCCAATTTGGTGAAACATGGCTTCCCTGTGCTTTTTCTATAAATACTTTCATGGTAATTGTTCTAATGAACTTTCTTCTATGATACCCAGACTTTATGAATTTGAGCACAGTAGTAGATTGGTGGTTAAGTCTTATAATTTTATAGTTGAAATTATTAGATGTAACTGTGAGTTCTGTGCTAACAGTTTTGTCTCTCACACTTCTCGACTGTGGAATTTTTCTTTCAGCTTCTTTCCCATCAGTAAACTTTGATCTCCAAAAACTTAAATGTAATATCAATTTTTATCTGTTTTCTAAATTTCTGTTCTTTTATTGTTCCCTTTCTTTAATAGCATTTTTTTCTTATATTCTCTCACACTCAGTAACCCTTTGCATCTTAATTGCTTTGTTGCCTTTGTTGGGTTTAGTTACGCATTCACATCATTTAGACAAGTAACAATTTGAAACAAGGACAAAAATATGGTTTACTGAATGTAAAATACATTCATTGAAATACAAACCTTGGCATGTTTACATCAAACTGAGATGTATGTATATGCAAAGTGTATGCGTATTGGCAAGGATGTCTGTGTCACGTGCAAGTATTGGCATTGATTGTCGTCTTGCGGCATTGGCCAAAATAGAACCCACTACACTCCTCCAGTATTCCCTGTGCATTTGGAACCCTGGCGCAATTTGTAGTGAAATTCATAATCTTGTCAAATAGCTGAATAGTTGATGCTTCGCCAGGGCTACCAAGGGTATTTTTATTGTGACACCAACACTAGATGGGTTACCGCCAGGCCCCATCCCATTATTTAACTCCTAACTGGAGGGAAGTGACGGATTAATACTTTTCCCAAGGGTACTAGTGCTGAAGTGAATGCAGGGTACTCAACTGAAATTCGAACTCGGCTCACCGATTTCTCTTTCCAAGCCGACATCCACTGCACCACAACACACATCCGTCACTGAACGTTTACAGCGCCTGGTATTCCTAAGCGGTCACCCATCTAAGTACTGACCAGGCTCACGTTGCTTAACTTCGGTGATTGAACAAGAACTGGTGTATTCAACGTGATATGCCGTAAGCCTTTGGCATTGATAAGCATCTATGCAATGTGTGTATGTGTTTCTGTGTAGTGGAAAGAGTCTGTACTTATCTACTTGTAGTGAACTGGAGGATATGGTGTCACTGAATTGGGTTGTTACCATTTTTTAACTGACTAGTGGCACATGCGCACATTCTGCATGGTGTGTCATCTCAGTCGTTTGTTCTATTCAACTGGCAGGATGAAATCCCTGTGGGTCATTTTAAACCGACAACTTATGACATAGAGTATGGACATAGTTGAGAGCAAAACTGCACATTTACTTGGCAATTTGAGTTAAATGTTGTGCCAAGGAAAATGTGTGATGGTTTAAGGAGAAAGAAAATGTCTTTTTCAACCAATCATTATTTTTTTAGTCTGCTACAATTTGCTTGTGGTGAAATGATTAAAAAATAGTTATACAACTCTTGAAGGGTCAACATTTGGTTCTGTTTAAAGATTTTTAGTTGGTTTTCATGTGTTCATTTCAGTGATAGCCCTCAACAGATTGAGACAATCTCAGTAGGATATTCATGACTCAACTAGTCTTCAAGACATGCATCTACATTACAAAATTCTATGAACCAATATTGAGCTGTACATTCTGAGATGCTTCCTTGACTAAATTCTTTTATTGTTTTTCATCACATTTTGAACTTTTTGTGGCTCTGAAAGCAGTGCCAACCAAAATATCCACCTGTAAATTATGAGTGTAAAGAAATGGAACAAATTTTAACAAGGTGTTATTTGATATTTTTCTTTTTATACAACTGAGTAGCAATAAAAAAATAAATCAGTATGCATGTAAAAGAATGAAGACTTTAAAAGTTGGGAATTGTGAGAGTGATATATGCATTTACGCATTTGTGTGTGTGTGTGTGTGTGTGTGTGTGTGTGTGTGTGTGTGTGTGTGTGTGTGTGTGTGTGTGTAAGTTCAGTCACTAAGGGGTAAAGGTATCCTCATACCTGGCAGAAGATCCTCATTAGTGTTATTACTTCTACCACATTTTTGAAGGAACAGAGAGACAAGAGAGTAAAGACAGAAAGTCCTGTTTTTATACTTGTTTCACAGCGCCATCTAACAACTTCTGGGTGATGCTGGTAAATCTATGTTAGGATAACCTAAACCTTATACTTCTCCAAATAGTATAGACTGCTCTTGGCCAATCATGGGATTCTTAATGGCCTGTACAGTAGAGTTTTGAGGTAGATGCTTTGACATGTGGAAAAAGCATAGCTTTTTACTAAATATGTTGGACTTGCAAGCAGAGAGTTATTGTATATTTGCAAGTCTCTTCAAGAATTAAGAGAAGGCATTTAACATTTTTCTAAATTTTCTTATCATGTTAGTATTTTGTATAAAATAAAACTTTTCATTTACGTTTTTCCAACTTTTTTCTGGCTGTTGTTTATTTTTTGTCTTGAATATTTGTGTAAATAGTTGTACATACAGTAGGTACTGCTGAAACCTCACACATATATTTGGTACCACCCAACGTTTTTAAATGGTACATAAAATAAACAGAGTTGAAAAAAAATAGTTTATTCCAAAAACGAATCAGTTTAAAGTACCTAGAAACCAAAGTTATTTTTTTGCATTAAAATAGTAGTAGTAGTAGTAGTAAAATTCAACTTGAAGTATGTTTGGTTTGATTTATTTTACGTCATATCAACCTCAATGGATTATTTAATGCCGACAAGATTTTTACAACATATTTGTATGAATAGAATATATATTTTTTGTAAGAAATAAGTTTGTAGATCAACTTTCTTTGAAATATTTTTATAAAGTGGTTTTTGTTGAGAGTCAGATGTATAGTTGGTATGTATTTTATTTTCCTTTAAAAATGTATTCCTGGAATGTTTACTATAAAATTCTACTTTTATACTTTTCTAGTGTTTTGACCTCAGTTTGGAGATAACTTATTTGCCCATAGCTGGAACCCTAAGAGGTGCTACCACCCTGGGTCACCATATAGGTTGTGATTCATATATATACTCTTAACATAGAGGTTATCGTGATGAGTATAATGAGTATTGTATATTTTTACCTCAATGTCACTCTCTTGGAATAACTTTCACAGTGTCGAATCCGTTCTCCAGGTCAACTCACCTGACATCCTAGCCATCTGCAAAACTAACCTTGTTCCTTCTATCCTATCTTCTGAATTTAATGTCCACCACGCCAAGTGGCTGGAAAACTCTGCCACTGATTTTGCTGGTGTCCACACCATGAATTTCTCAATCACTCAGTCCCCCACGCATTTCTCTAATAACCCTAACAGACCTGACTCACTGCTAGATCAACACTGGACTCGTCTGGAGTTCCTGTACCCAACTTCCCACCCCAAACCAAAGGCCAACTGACTGATATACACATTACTCCCTCGGTGGTCTCTAAAATAATTTCAAAGCTTAACCCCCAGCCACTGTCCTGAAAAGATGCTCCCCCGAACTCTCCTCTGTTCTCTTCAAATTCTATAACTACTGCCTCTCTGCTTCTTGCTTTCCTGCCTGCTGGAAGTCTTCCTCCATAGTTCCAATATATAAAAATACTGGTGAACACTTTGACCCCTCTAATTATAATCCTCTCAGCCTCCTATCGATCTTTGGCAGTGTTTGAAGCTATCATCAACGCGGAGGTAGTACGACACCTCACAGCCAACAGACACTTCTCTGACAAACAGTATGGATTCTGCATCACCAGGTCTACTGCTGACATGCTCACAACCATCACTGAGTATATACACCAGGCTCTCGACATGAACTGCGATGCCGGAACTGTTGCCCTATACATCTCCAAAGCGTTTAATAGAGTCTGGCATGCTGGCTTTCTATGCAAGCTGCAGAACTATGGTATAACTGGACAATTGTTCATTTCTTTCAAATCGCACAATTAAGGTAGTATTGAACGGACATGCCTCCCAATACAATCACACAAATGCAGGTGTCCCTCAAGGCTTTATTCTAGGTTTTACACTTTTCCTTATCTACATTAACAATCTCCCCAATTGAATAAGATCCCAAGTAGGCATATAAACTGACAACACTACAGTGTAACAAGCATGGTCATGGTTTATCCTGGTCAACACGGCACCAGACTTAACGACGCTCGCGGGTCGCTAGTCGTGATGTCTTCAACACAGTAGCTGGTCTTCAAATTGCCTATTACAATGGTGTTCTTCCTCACCCATGCTGTGAACTTTGATCCTGAGGAAGGCACGTTGAAATCTTGCTAGCTGTCTCTTTACCACATTAACCAGACCGGACGTGCATACAATTGGGCTAATAAGAATGGCACTAAAAGTAAATCGAAGAATGCCTGAATGAGTTGCAACAAAAGTCTTTATATACAAAAAAAAAAAGAAAAATAGAATATAACAGTTGCCAATTTCTTATTCTAACAACTGAGCGAAAGTTTGTCTTCTCAACATTAATTTAAATTCTCGGTTGGTAATGTTTATCACTCCAATCGGAGTTTTCTAAGTTTTGACGATTCAAAATGTCTTATTCAAACTTTCCACCGAAGCTTTATGGAAACTGCCGAAGAGGGGTCTTTGTGATGGTGGTGGTGAATTTGTCTTGTCTGCCTTAGCTCAGCGCTGCAACAACTACTGAATTTGATTTTAACTCTTTCTCGGCTCTTTCTGTTTCTTACATCTTTAGTCACTTTTAATCAGGAACTCGATCAGAGGCACATTATTTGACTTTAACTCTTTTTGGTCGGTCGGTGGCAGGCTTCTCTATGTTTCTTTACATCTTTAGTCAGGAACACTATTGGAGGCAACCGCTCTTTTCGTACGGTCATGGCCCCCTAGTTGGGAACCGTCTCTCCTTTCGCCATTACATCATGACTGGTCCCAAGTCTTGAGCGAGTGCGTGTGTAACTCTGCTCCTGAGTGTCGAGCGAGTGATTTTAGCCCTTGGAGGCCCTATTTTTATGCATGTCCCAGATTCTCTTGGGGTGCATGATGAACTTGGGGTGTCTATGCCTTTAGCCAATTAAATTATTTCCGCCTCCACACTTTGAGGTGGCGTTACATCATTAACCAATGAAGTAGCAATGTTTCTTAATTTCTTTTCATCTTCTTCCCTTTTGATTACATCATTTATTTTTCTGACTTTAGAATTTGTTCTCAAGATTCAATGATTTTGAGGATTTAACATTACTTGACCTCATCAAAAGTTTGTGACAATCCCGAGACAGTATTTTGGCTAAAGTTTATTTTTTCGGTTTCACCAGCTGCAAAAGCTTCCGCTTTATCACATAATGGCCGACAATATGATGACCCCATCTGACCTGTCGCCCATATCTGCAAAATTCATTTTCCAGCCAGTTTCCAAGCTTTTGAAATTTTCCAATATGTTTTTTTTTTCATAATTTCTTAGCTGCATTCATATTGCGATCAACAATAAACAATTTTATCATCTATTAGGCTTATTTTCCTTTCCACTCATATAGTAAACTGCAGAATTCATAATACCACTAGTAACAATTACTTTCACTCCGTCGTACTAAACTTATGATTACATTTTTTTTCATATTCTAAAATAGTGTTACAACAGTTTACTCTTGCCTCGATCAAAAATCTGCCGAGGCTGACAAAGCAAATCTCGCTGCCGAGCTTGAAAAGGACCTCCAATCTGTGGTGGACTGGAGTAAGAAATGGCTCATGAATTTAAATGCTTCCAAAATGAAGCTGATATCTATTAACCATCACAGACAATTACTCCTACCCACCATTAGCATGGATCAGGCTAGTCTCCCTGAAAGTAAAACACTGCGCCTCCTCGGGTTAACTCTCACAGCAGACCTCAAGTGGAATGTCTATATAGAATCAATAGCTAAATCTGCTGCTAAGAAGGTCAGTTCTCTGTGCAGGGCCAGGAAGTTTTTCCCATCTGAAGCAATCTTGCACATATACAAACCTACCATCCACCCATACATTGAATACTGCTGCCATATCTGGTTGGGTGCTCCTGCTATTCATCTACGGGTCCTTGACAAAATTCAATGGAGAATCTGCAATGTGATCGATCCCGACTTGGCAGCTCGGATACAGTCGCTTTCTCACCGGCACAATGTAGCTTCCCTGTGTCTCTTCTACAAGTACTTTCATGGCTTCTGCTCCGATGAACTTAGCTTACTGGTGCCCTCTGTATACAAATTAACAACTAGGTCCCACCCTTTTACTGTGAAACCAATAAGTTTAAATGCCAATTCTATTCCATCAGCTTCTTTTTCTGCACTTTCAGCCTTTGAAATTTGCTTCTTTTTACTTACTTTCCCGACAGCTACAATCTCCAAGAATTTAAATATAAAGTCAATAGTCATCTCCTGTCTCACTACCTTGCATTCTCTCTCTCATGCTCTCATTTCTTCAGTATTCTCATCCTGACACCCCCTGTATTCTGTTACTCCTCATAAGTTTCCTTCCAACAACACAACAGTGGTAGTATAATGCCTTGCTTGCAGCGATACAATTATTAAAAAAATGTCTGTCTCTCACTCTATATTAATAATAATAACAACTATTAGTGCCCATGAAAATTTTATGGTTACCCTATTTTAATTTTCCGATGTATCATGATGTTTAATAAATACATACGCTTTTTGTGAGTTCCACAACTATAAAATATCACTGTGGTTCTACAGAAGAATACTGAGAATATAATGGACCAAAGATGTGAGCAACGATAAAGTTTTAGAGAAAATGGAAACTAAAGGTATACTTATACTTAACATCATAAAGAAAGTTGAAATTTCTAGGGTACATCATAAGAAAAGAGGGATTGGATGATTTGACACTCACAGAAAAGAGGGCCATAGGAAAGCAGCATGTAATCTACCTAAGAAGCTTATGTAAATGGTTGGCAGAGCAGGGATTAGGAAAGATAGCAAAAAGACAAACATTACTAAGGGCTACAAAAGATAGAAAATTGTAGAGTCATAATCGCCCACGTCCTGAACGAACGTGTCAAATAGAAAAAAATATTTGAGAAACTATATTATCATATGAAATATTTACTTTTTTTACTAATGTTCACCCTATGTAAGACCCAAGAGCCACTCGTGATAGAGGATTACAGAAGAAGTAAGTGAACAATAAGCGTAACAGTTAAGAGCTGCAGCTTATGAGGATATACGAAAAAGGTAACGGTTAACCCAAGACTTGAACATGTTAAGATTATAATGATCGGGAAAGCATCCCTTTGGGAGTCATTTTCATAAAGCGGTTCGCATGAAGAAGCTGTTCGAGTGGAACTTCTCACTAATAGAATAAGGAGAGAATGAAAATGGATTTCTGCCTTAGCTATGAAGGTTAGAGTTAATGGAATAAAGGAATGTAGCTCGGCTGAACATTTTCCATGGATATAGCGACAGTGAGAGGCTTGCAACATTTATTTGTGGAAAAGGAGTTGTAAGATGGAAAATAATTCATCGCCCACAAGGCAGATGAAAGCCGTCCAAAGCGACCAAAGACGCAAACATCGGCAGGCAAGGTTATGACCTCGGTATTTTGGGATGTGAAAAGGTATTTTGCTCATCGATTACCTTGAGAAAGCAAGAACCATCATTAGCGAATATTATATAGCTTTATTGGTGCGTTTGAAGGAAGAAATCGCTAAAAACGGCCACAAATGAAGCAAAAGAGATCTTTCACTAAGACAAGGCACTGTGTCACAAGTCGATTGCAACGATGGCAAAACTACATGAATTGCACTTCGAATTGCTTCCGTATCCACCCTATTCTTCAGATCTGCATCCCCACCCCCAGCACTACTGGCTGTTTGCAGACCTCAAAAGAATACTTCAGGGAAAAAGATTTAGCTCAATTGGAGAAGTGATATCGGAAACTGAGGCGTATTTTGAAGCCAAAGACAAATCGTTCTTTAAAAAAGCATCGAATTGTTAGAGAAGCGTTGGAATCAGTGTATCACCCTAAAAGGAGACTATGTTGATGAATAAAGTCGAATTTTGCCTAAAAGTTATTGTTTTATTAGTTAGGCCCGGAATTTATTGAGTGATGTGTTATACTTGGTGTTTTACGCGATTTCTTGAACGTTTGGTCGAATGTATGATAAACAGACCCTCATTTCTAATGAAGTTGAGCGTACTCTTTCTCGCATTATATTTTTGATGTTATTTAGAGTTAAGAAGCCTAATTCACATTAATAAGAAGTATAAATTTGCAATAAAACTGATGAATCCTTTTTTGTGATGAAAAGGTTAATACTCATTCATTTATTCAAATATTAACGCTGCACCATTATTACTCACACACACACACACACACACACACACATACATACATACATACATACATACATACAAAGGAAAAATCGACACATCAGATAATGTGGTTATAAAGATGATGTGTTGAGTTTTCCTTTAGGTATATCATATAGCTCTGGATAAGATCTTATCTCTTAAATAGATATTTTTGTATTATCCTCTCCATTTATGGACTTGGCATCATTATATATATATATATATATATATATATATATATATATATATATATATAATGATAATATATGCGTATAATGATAATATATGCGTATAATGATAATATATGCGCTAAAAAGTCTACCTTCTTCTACCGAACGCCCATAGCCCAGAGGTAGAATCGCCGACTGACGCCAATTCGGTCGGGTTTCAATCCTGGGTTAAAAAGCAATAGGAGTCTAACCGTACTGATGAGCTGTGATACAGCGAAACAGATCTGTTTGCAGATGACAATATTTACGCTATCACACTCTCACACCCTGATTGAGCACTCTGGAAGAAGGGTAGACTTAAAAAAAAACAGTAGCTACTCTGGCATGTACGCATCGCTCATTCAGTAAAATGAATTAGAGCACTCTGGCTATTGGGCGCGTATAATGATAATATATGCGCTAAAAAGCCTGCCTTCTTCTACCGAACGGCCATAGCCCAGAGGTAGAATCACCGACTGACGCCAATTCGGCCGGGTTTCAATCCTGGGTTAAAAAGCAATCAGAGTCTAACCGTAATAATGAGCTGTGATACATCGAAACAGATTTGTCTGTGGATGACAATATATATATATATATATAATCAGAAATTATAACATGGATATGTTATAATATCACTACAAAAGCAGCTATTTTGTTTCGACACTTCTTGTGTCTAGTCTTGCCATATATTCCATCCATAAGTACCCTATACTCGGTTATATATATATATATATATATATATATATATATATATATATATATTATATATTATTTTACGTTATAAGCACGATTCGGAGTTTTATGCATGATGCAATCACCAGGTGCGTATGAACTGAATGATTTTCTATTTGAATTAAGAATTAGCCTCCCTTAAGTTAGGGTCTTTATAAATTGTAAATCGGCTCTGCGAATATTTTTATTTATTAAATGTGTAATTTAGTCAGGTTTATACCGAAAGCCAAAAATGGAATAGGAAACTAAACTCATGGGAAAACAAAATTATTTCAGGGTTCGATTTTTATTAATTTTACATTGAAGATGATCTCACGAGGAAAAGGAAAAAATAATTTAAAAAATTGTTAAAAAATAAACAACCGCAATATATATATATATAAATATATATTTTTGGGGCGTGTATAGTGACAATTACATGCTTCTTCTACCGAACGCCCATAACCCAGAGGTAGAATCCTGAGTTAAAAGCAATCGGAGTCTAGCCGTACTGATGGGCTGTGATACAGCGAAACAGATCTGTTTGCAGATGACTATATATATATATATATATATATATATATATATATATATATATATATATATAAGATAATCTTAAAACTTGACCCTCACAAAGTGACGGAATCCCAACCATAGTCTTAAAGAAATGTGCCCCTGAAATCTCCTCTGTCCTTTCTAAGCTCTACAACCTCTGCCTATCTGCTTCCTGCTTTCCTGTCTGTTGGAAATCTTCCTCTGTAGTTCCTATATTTAAAAACACTGAAGAACCCTCTGACCCTGCAAATTACCGCCCGATCAGCCTTCTTCCGATCTTTGGCAAAGTGTTCGAAGCCATTATCAACGCCGAGGTGGTTCAGCATCTCACAGCACACAGGCTCCTCTCGGACAAGCAATATGGTTTCCGCTTCACCAGGTTTACTGCTGATATGCTGACGACCATCACCGAGTACATATACCAGGCACTCGACAGGAATGGCGAAGCCCGAACCGTTGCATTGGATATATTTAAGGCGTTCGACAGAGTTTGGCATGCTGGCCTTCTATGTAAACTGCGGAGCTATGATATAACTGGACATTTGTTTGAACTAATCCAGTCATTCCTCTCTAACAGCACAATGAAGGTGGTATTAAACGGATATGCCTCTCAGAACTACCACACAAACGCAGGTGTCCCCCAAGGCTCCATCTTAGGTCCTACACTCTTCCTGATATACATTAATGATCTCCCTGATTCCATAAGACCCCAAATAGGTTTGTACGCCGATGACACCACAGTTTATTCTCGCCTCCTACAAAAATCTGGTGTAGGCGTCAAAGCTAACCTCGCAGCCGAGATTGAAAAAGACCTCCAATCCATATTGGACTGGGGTAAGAAATGGTTACTAAATTTTAATGCTTCTAAAACGAAGCTACTCTCAATTAACCATCATCGACAATCTCACCTACCTCCCATTAGCATGGACCAGGCTTGCCTCCCAGAGAGTAAAACACTGCGCCTCCTTGGTCTCACACTTTCAGCGGACCTCAAATGGAATGACTATATCGAATCTATTGCTAAATCCGCTGCTATGAAAGTCGGTTCTCTGTGTAGGGCCCGGAAGATTTTTCCGTCTGAATCTATCCTGCACATTTATAAATCTACCATCCGCCCGTGCATTGAATACTGCTGCCATATCTGGTCGGGTGCCCCTGCTGTTTTCCTCGGGCTTCTCGATAAGGTTCAGAGGAGGGTCTGTAATGTGATAGATACCGACTTGGCAGACCGCCTGCAGTCTCTCTCCCACCGGCGCGACGTGGCTTCCCTGTGTCTCTTCTATAAATACTTTCACGGCTTCTGCTCCGATGAACTTAGATCACTAGTGCCCCTAAATACGAATTTGAACGAGATACTAGATTAGCAACTAGATCCCACCCTTTTACAGTGAAACCGATAAAATGCAGCCGTAATTTCTACTCTAACAGTTTCTTTCCTCGCACTTCCCGACTGTGGAATTCTCTTCCAAACGATTGCTTCCCCGACGGCTACAATCTCCAGGAGTTTAAATGTAAGGTCAATAGACACCTCCTAACACACTAACCTGCTCCCATTCTATCAAACACTCTTCCCATCTGCCCAACCCTCATCCTCGCTATCCTTACTCATCTGTCATATTCCTCCTGACATTCCTTATGTCTAACCACTCCTTCTCTTTACCTTCCTCTATGTAGCCCCATGCGCAATAGTGGCAGTGGAATGCCTTGCTTGGGGTGAGATGATTAAAATATATATATATATATATATATATATATATATCGCGACAGTATTTCGCAGCACACTTAAGATGATCGCACAGCACAATAGTGTGACGCAGCACAGCGGTCGAGACTGATCTCTGGATAGTAGATTGACATTGGTACTGGGAATTAGAGAAGACTTGTTAACGTACAAGAATAAGTAAAGATTTTGTAAGTTTCGTTTTATTTCCTTCGTAACATTTTTATCAATTTATTTATTCTTAGAAAGAAATCCAAAACGAATTGAATCAATCCAGAAAACATGGAAAAAAAAAGGAAAAGAAAAGAAACATTAGCCGCTGAATATAAAAGGGAGAACAAGAACAGTGAAGTTTTGTGTGTGTGTGTGTGTGTGTGTGTGTGTGTGTGTGTGTGTGTGTGTGTGTGTGTGTGTGTAGTTTACTGCAACAGATGTGCGTTGTGGTACAGTAGATATCGGATCGGAACGACAAACCGGGGAGCCGGGTTCGAATTCCAGTTGAATCCATTGTATTCACCTACGCGCAAATACCCTTGGGAAAGGTATTAATCCGTCTCTTCCTTCCAGTTATGGGTTAAATAATAGGACAGATTGGGTTCTATAGCCTTGGTCAGCAACTAGTCTACCGCAGAAAGCAATGGCAACCTACTGCGGGATAATCTTAAATAGCAGGACAGATTGGGTTCTATAGCCTTGGTCGGCAACCAGTCTATCACAGAAAGCAATGGCAACCTACTGCGGGATAATCTTCTGCCCAGTCAGTCATGTCTCTTTCGAGACATGATCGCCCAAGCGTGTATCACGTATGGCACTTAACTGACTGACTGCAACAGCAGCAGCCGCCACCGCAGCAGCAACAGCCGCAATAATGTGGAGCAGCTGTAATATCAATAGTTATTTCTTTTATAATGAAAAAAAAAAGCAACACCCAACTGATGGTATAATACTTTCGAACAGAAAATCAAAACATCTTGCAAAAGTTATATTAGTATGAATACTTGATTTGGGAAAGTTCATTTTCTCAACTGTGGTGAACTTTCGGATCACTACAATTATCGATTTATTAGACTCCTGCTTCTTTTTGCCAAAGTACTAGAGTCTCCAGGAAGTGTGTTGTGGTACAGTGGATATCGGCTCGGAACGAGAAACCGGCGAGCCGAGTTCGAATTCTAGTTGAATCCATTGTATTCACTTACGCGTAAATACCCTTAGGAAAGGTATTAATCCGTCTCTTCCTTCCAGTTATGGGTTAAATAACAGGACAGATTGGGTTCTATAGCCTTGGTCGGCAACCAGTCTACCGCAGAAAGCAATGGCAACCTACTGCGGGATAATCTTCTGCCCAGTCAGTCATGTCTGTTTCGAGACATGATCGCCCAAGCGTGTATCACGTATGGCACTTAACTAACTGACTGACTAGAGTCTCCACGTCACTTCTACTCTAATAGATTCTTTTCTTGCATTTCCCATTTGTGGTACGCCCTTCCGTATATTTGCTTCCCTAATAGCTACAATCACCAAAAAGTTTAAATGCAATGTCAATTTCCATCTTCTTTCTCCCTAAATCCCATCCATCACTTATCCTTTCATTGGCATCCCCCGTACCCTTTTTTCTCTCTCTGGTGATAGTCAGATGGAGCCAAATCAGTAAAACAGGAAGAGTGATCAACCTGTTCAAGACCACAGTCACGCACAGCAGCCATTGAAACCAAGGACGTGTATGCTGGGGCATTGTTCTGTTAAAACAGGTCACCTTTCGACAGTTTTCGTGAGTTTTTGGTTTTTATAGCCTTTCACAAATGCCTCAACAAATTGGCATTGTACTCTCTATTGATGGTATCGCACTTTTGATGATAGCCAATAAACACAATGTTATTTGCATCTAAAAAAAAACTGAGGCCATCACCTTTCCAGTAGATAAACGACCTTGGCCTTCTTTTGAGCAGGTGATGAGGAGTGTTTGTACTGCATGAATTGTCTCTTTGTCTTTGGTTCAAGGTGATGAACCCAACACTGATCCTGGGTTAGAAAACTTGAAACCAGTAGGATCTGCTTCAAATATATCAGATTTCCTTATGATGTGATCAGCCTGGTGAGCTTTTGATCAGGTGTCAGAAGACGTAGCACTCACCCGGCAGAAATCTTTGTCATGCCAAGTACATTGTGCATAATATTCTCAACTTTCTCAATGGATATGCTGATAGCATTGGCTTTTTTCATTTATGGACAATCTCCTGTCATCCATCACCATATGATGAGCACAATCAATGTTTTCCTCAGTAGTAGCAGTTGCAAGATGTCCAGACTTTGGGCCATCTTCAAGACTCTCTCTTCCTCCCCTAAATTTAGTTGCCAACTTTTGCACAGTTGACGAAGCTGGAGTGTCATCATCTAATATGGAAACCATGCCGGCATGAATATCCTTGGAGGCTAAACCCTTATTTCTGCAAGTATTTGCACTTGTACTTGATAACACCATCATGCTAGTTTTTGTCCATTTTCAAAAGAAGCCTCTAATTAGGTACTTTTAATGTCTTCTTCGAACAGTAAGATACCAGTTTATCTGTAAATAAACAATGCAGTTATTAATAAGAAAAGTTGAAATTAGTACATGCAAAACTTCACAGCTCTAACATCACTCCTTCATAGTCAGCCTATGTAGTTTTTTTTCACACACCATCGTGTATGACGCCATCGATAAAACCATTATTAGTCTGAAGAAGTTCTCTCGAGGGACGAAACGTGTAACGAAGAAGCTTTTGTCATTTTTTCATTCATTTACACACACACACACACACACACACACACATATATATATATATATATATATATAGGATTAATACAAATATGAAATTTGTCACTCAGCTGATTGATGTAGTTTTCAGCATCCCGACCCTAGAGCTTCGTAGACAGACTCACCAGTAATGGCTCTGTCCACTCGTCAGAAGACACTAGCAAGAGAGAGAGAGAAAAAAAAAGAGAGAGAAAGGAAAGTTCAAAGGAGTTCTCTTTCCGTATTCAAGTTGTTCAGATAAACCGCTCGTCAGAATTAAATAAATCTATTGAATTCATTAACAAATATGATATTAATATATGCTGCATTAAAATCACTAATTATTATTAACTATATTTTTTACTGCGGGTTTTTTTTAATTTTTTTTTTTATTATTGACTACTTTAATTAGACTTGTCTTTAAACGTATTAACTCCGTTAATTTACTGCTTTACGTGCTGTGTTATGTATTAATAATCCATGTTATTATTATTATTATTATTATTACTACTACTACTACTAACATGTTTCTCAAAATGCAAGGAAGCGACAGTAATCCTTGCTAGAGCTCGAGTGTTCATAAAATAGAACCAAATATAAGATGGTGGCTTCTCATCAATTTCGGTCTCGCAGTAAAATGTTTAAAGTATAATTTAATTTACTTTAGTTATGGTTGAGAGAAATTTTTGTTCAGTTTTATAATGCATTATAAGGAGAAAATGAGAAGTCGTACAAGGAACCAAATCTCTTCGCGATCAACCAAGTCAAACAAGAAACAAACCCTTTTTATCTCATTTTTGTTAGATCCTCTCCTGCTGGGTACCAGAAAAGCGGTGGAAGAAGTAGCTGAGCAACAATGTAGGTATCTGAATGCTTACAGGATAAAAGTCAGCATGTATACTTAAATCATGGGACTAGTTTATGCGTATTAGTTTCATTAACTCGTGTTACTGAATTATACTTTGAACAAGTAATCCAAAACTTTAATTTATGTTACACTAGTATCATTTTTACTAGAGATATGTTACAATTTATGTTGAAGTTAAGATGTAGTTCTTTTAGGTTTGGTTAAATTTCCCGAACAAAAGTCAATGTATATTTGTCTACTTGTAAAACGTGGGTCATTTTTAGTAATGTGAGTGACCCGGGAAAGATATTGTTTTGTGAATTGGTTTCTGAAAATCGAAATATATTATGTTTAACGTTAAAGTAATAATAATTGAAATCAAGAAAATAAACAAGTTCAAAAACTTGGATTCTTTCCCACCACGGCAATTCGCATTAATTCTGTTATAATCCTTTCTCCTGTCTTTTGAAATAATTATCCTACTTTTTTCTACATTCCACAGACTGTTGCCTCTTAGGTAAATTGAATTGCAGGCTTCTAGATTCCACATAGATTAGAACAGAACATATCCCATTCATATTTCTTTCGGATTTGGCACTTCAACCTGGTGTAATGGTTAACAAGCTTGTCTAGATTTATTTACGACTGGGCGGAGAGTTCAATCCTCAATGGATGCATCATACTTCTAGCGCTTAGAAAATCATTTATGAGAAATTCACCATAGTATAATGGATCGTAATATTGTCTCGCTTGATCAATGAGTAGGGAGTTTGATTATCAATGGATGCTTCATAATTTTGACCTTGTATCACATCTAAGCTTCGCTTAAAATAATTTCTGGGAAATCGAATGTTGTGTAATGGTTAGCAAGATTGTCTCGTAAGATCAATTATAACTGAGTAGTGAGTTCAATCCTCAGTGGGTGTTGCATACTTTCACCCTTGTACCACATCTAATTTACACATAGAAAACTAGCGTATTCCTTTCAGATTACTGTTACAATATATATATATATATATATATATATATATATATATATCCGAGTGAATAATGAACGAAGAAAGATTTTACAACGCCCAAAACATTAATTTAAAACAGTGCTCGATATATATATATAGATATATATATATGATAAGTAAAGAACAGGTAGGAAAATAGTGTCTTTAATCTAACATGTTTCACTTTAATAAGCTTATTAAGAGATTTTTTAAAGACAAATAATTCAAAATATTTTAATCTTTTCAAATCTAAAGAGACCTTTTAAAAAATTTTAATTTTTAAATCATTCGTCTTTAAAAAAAAAAAAAAAGCTCTGAAGAAGCTTATTAAAACATGTTAGACTAAAAAAGACACTTTTTCCTACCCGTTCTTATTTTATTCAGCTTGTCGGATTTCAATCGATACATTCAACATAAACGCGTACGCGCGCGCGCGTGTGTGTGTGTGCATTTAATTCCACATTAAGATTGTGTAAGTCTCTGAGCTGCAGATATTGTAAGTATCTTCCTAATAGTTTTTGCGTAATTTCTTGGAAATACTTTTCTCCAAGACATTGATGTTCTTGAGATCATCATTTTCATGCATTCCTCTTCTTCTTTTGAAGGGACATGTGCTGTGTCCCCTTAAAACGTAGGAGATTATGTCTCTCCACAGTTCTTTGTTTTTCGTAGAGCTTAATAAATTTTGTCTTTTTGTTATCCCCCTAAAACTTGTCCTGCATCCATTTACTCAAGCCCATTTTTCTTCTATGTTCCTTGTTTCTTCAGGACGAAGATGATAATAGCTCTCAACATTTTCCTGTCCTTTGTAGCTCTTAATAAACTTTGTCTTTTTATTCTTTCTCATAAACCTTGTCCCGCCATCTATTTACTCAAGTACACTAAGTATGTTATGCCTGTTTTCTTCTGTCCTTCTTGCCTTCAATACGTCTTGTGAGTATCAAATTTTCCAAGCAGTCTTTCTTCATTATGTGTTCGAGAAACTTCCGTTGCCTTTTCCTTATGTTAAGTATAATGTTAAGTTTCCTTTTTGTTTTCATTTCTCTAGAAGTTCATCGTTGCTCACATATTCAGTCCATGGTATCCTCAGCATCCTTCTGCAGAACTACATTTTTGTTGCTTCAAGTTTAAATTTACTAGTACTAATATTGTAGTGCCAAGATAATTTCGGTGTTTAGTTATCTTAAATTTTGAAATGAACTATTTTTTATTTCTGTCTAGCTTATACTAGCAGTATATACCCGGCGTTGCTCGGGTGTAATGAAAGCTCTAAAACTAATCCATGGTCCTGGAGCTCAGACTCAGCCTAAAGAATATTTGTGTGAAGTTTGGTGAGAATCGGATAAAAATTGTGGATTTGTATAAAGGACATACAGACAGATAAACAGAGACACGCACAAACATCTTGCCTTTTATATTTATATATATTATAGATTTTCTGCACTATTGTAAGAACAGCAACCTTGAAACTTCTGAATATTGTTTCTTATGTCTTTGTCTATGAGTGTATCAAATTTGATTAAAATTGGACCACTCCTTCTATAACCCGATTTTTTCGATTATCGATTTTCGATATTTATCGGGGGTACCTCGACACAAAACCTAGCTAAGAACACTCGCAGACGCTTATAGTACAACTGTGTAAATTCTCAAGAAAATCGGTTCAGCCGTTTCGGAGTCTATAGGTAACGGACACACACACAGACACACAGAGAGACAAAGTTCCATTTATATATATATATATATATATATATATATATATATATATATATATATATATACGAGGGTCATTGAATAAATAAGGTGAATTTTTTGGTATAAGGACTTCTAATACAGATAGAAGCTTACTTTTTAAATTTTTTTTCCTTTAATTCTTTTTCAAAGGGATTTAACTTATCTTGCAGATTGAAAAATAACTTTGCGAGTTTTGGAGATTAACAAATATGACCGATCAAGAAGCATGCCCCAGGATTGAACAAAGGTCACTTATCAAGTCTTTGGTTGCTGAAGTGTCCAAAACAGTTGAAATTCATAGGAGAATGTCAACTGTGTATGGTGCCACATGTTTCAGCCAAAAAATGTCTACAAGTGGACTAAATTGTTTAAAGAAGGACGGAGCAGTGTTGAGGATGAAGACAAGCCTGGGAGGCCTACAGAAGTGAGGTCTCCTGAAGTGATCGAATCAATCAATGACCTCATTCAGTCTGACAGAAGGGTGACAATGGATGACATTGCAAGGACTTTGAGCCTATCTGTTGAGACAGCAAACAAAATTGTCCATGATGACCTTGCCTACTCGAAGGTCAGCTCACACAGCAGCTCAAACGGTGCAGACTATTAACGAGCTGGGCTGGGAATTGTTCCCTCATCCCTCTTACAGCCCAGACCTTGCCCCTTTAGACTTTCACCTGTTTGGTCCCATGAAAGCGTTCACGAGAGTCACGAAGTTTGAAACTGACGATGAAATCAAAAGTGCTGTGAGCGATTGGCTGAGACATCATTCGAAAGATTTTTACGCTGAGGGAATACGAAAGCTTGTGCACATATGGGAAAAGTGTGTGACACTGCTGGGAGACTACGTTGGAAAATATAAAAATAACGTAAGCTTTTATCTGTATTAGAAGTCCTTATACTTATTCATTTGTTTGTTGTTGTAGAGTGGCTGACACCTCTGCAACATTGTTAATGATGATCTAAAATTGTTTATTTAAGTAAAGAATAGTAGCATTCGAGGAGTAATATTCAAGTGCCATTCGAGTAATATTCGGACTGATTACTTCGGTGACTATTGCGATGCAAACCCCTCCTCTCTGTGTTGTAAGTCCTGTTTTATCTGTTATTGTAACTATTACACTGTTCTATGTATATCCGCTTAGCACCGGATATTGTACTGAATAATACCACAGCACACTTTCTCTGTGTATTGTCTTCACCCCGGCGGTACAACAGTTTGGTTATTCAGTTTTCTGTTGGTTTTTAATTTTTATCAAATATGGGGGTTTTCGGACATGTGTGGCATAAGGCCAATGTGGATATTGTGGTCAGGACACATATATCATATTCAAGTAAAAGGTATTCAGTTCACACTTTCCAGTTTCGATAAAGTCCAACGGTGTCTCCGAGTCATTATGGGTGACAAATTATTTCTACCCTGAAACTCCTTATGCTGACCTCCCACGCAAACTGCGGAGCTATAGTATAACTGGACATGTGTTTGACTTAATCCAGTCATTCCTCTCTAACCGCACATTGAAGGTGTAATAAACGGACATGCCTCCCAAAACTACCTTACGAACGCGGGTGTCCTAGGTCCTACGCTCTTTCTGATCTACATTAATGATCTCCCCGAGACCATAAGATCCCAAGTAGGCATGTACGCCGATGTCACCACAGTTGACTCACGCCTCAGCAAAAATCTGGTGTGGCGACAAAGCGAACCTCGCTGCCGAGCTTGAGAAGGACCTCCAATCCGTAGTGGACTGGGGCTAGAAATGGATCGTAAATTTTAATGCTTCCAAAACGAAGCTGCTATCAATTAACCATCATAGACAATCGCTCCTACCTCCCATTAGCATGGAACAGGCTTGCCTCCCAAAGAGTAAAACACTACGCCTCCTTGGTCTCACACTTTCAGCGAACCTCAAGTGGAATGACTATATCGAATCCATTACTAAATCCGCTGCTATGAAAGTCGGTTCACTGTGCAGGGCCCGGAAATTTTTCCCGTCTGAATCTATCCTACACATTTATAAGTCTACCCTCCGCCCGTGTATTGAATACTGCTGCCACATCTGGTCAGGTGCCCCTGCTATTCTTCTCGGGGTTCTTGACAAAATACAACGGAGAATCTGTAATGTGATCGATACCGACTTGGCAGACTGCCTGCAGTCACTCGCTCACCGGCGTGACGTGGCTTCCCTGTGTCTCTACTATAAATACTTTCACCGTTTCTGCTCCGATGAACTTAGGTCACTGGTGCCCCCTAGGTATGAATTTTCACGAGATACTAGATAACAACTAGGTCCCACCATTTTACAGGGAAACAGATAAGATGTAACCGCAATTTCTACTCCAACAGCTTCTTTTCTCGCACTTCCCGCCTGTGGAATTCCCTTCCATACACTTGCTTCCCCGACAGCTACAATCTCCAGAAGTTAAAATGTAAGGTCAATAGACACCTCCTAACACACTAACTCGCATCTATTTTCTCAAACACCATTCCCATCTACCCAACCCCCATCCTCGCTATCCTTACCCGTCTATCACCCTCCTTCTGACATTTCCTATATCTAACCACTCTTTCCAATCACTTTCCCCTATGTAACCCTCTGCGCAATAGTGGCAATGGAATGCCTTGCTTGGGATGAAATGATTTTTTAAAAAACATGGCAAGCCTCTCGTTGCTTCCATGGAATGTGCTTGGGTGTGCTGTATTCCTTGCTCCAGCTAATTCTAACCTTCACGGCTAAGGTCAACCATGTCACTCTTACGAGCATAAAATACCTCTTGCTCTCTAACCTTCTACTTTGAGTGGCCCTGGACCTTCTACACTGTAAAAATTATAAAATAAACGAAATCAGCCACATCAGAGTATTACGCTTTATCTACCGGCATCTTCAAAGGAATCGTCTTCAATCGTTTAACCACTTTTACCAACAAGCATACGCCCATGAACACAACTGATATTTCAACGGATAGCTCTTTCGCTCTGTGTAAGTATATCACCTCTCTTTTCATACAGATTTACTAATGACAAAGTTTGCGTGACGCATTTCGTCCTTTAAAATTTCATCGGGCTACAGTGTTTTTGTTGATGTAACAAAAACATGATTTTATTCCAATAAAGTCCTAAAAGACGAAAAGCATCATACACACTAAAAAAAATTCCCATTTTGTCATTAATTTCCCTAACCATGTTTTGGTATATACAAATTTATATATCATCTTCTCCCACGCATATACATACATACATACCTCTTCATTTAAACTCAAACACCGGAAATAATGTTAAAAAATTATTTCCCTCAAGACTTTTCTTTATTAACCAACTTTCAATTATACCAACTTACTTTGCTGTTTTCTCAGTTGTTTTGTCTGAACTACACACACACACACACACACACACACACACACACACACACACACATATATAGTTGTTTTTCAGTAGTTTTACTGATAAAAGGTATTTTGGCAAGTAAGTTTTTTATCTTAAAGTGCTCGATATCGGGGTGGGGACAGAACGTTGATAGTTGTCTTATTAGCGATTTTTTTTTTTTTCATTTTTATTGTGCATGTCTTTGATTTCTTTTTAATGTGTTTTATTACTTTTTAATGTACGCGTGAGAGGGTGTCCTTTAATTGCTTTATATTTAAGAATAGGTGTCCCCTTTATTTTATTTTTTTATTTTTTTGTTTGTTTGCTTTTGGTGTTGTTGTTGTTGTTTTCCAATTAAGTGGACACCTATTGATTTTTGTCTACTGGCCAGATATTTTTCAAAATTCAAGCCAGTAGATGAAAATAAATATTTATACAGGGGGCGATGGAAAATTGTCGTTTAAATTATGCAAAAAATGAAAATAATACTGACATCTCATTTTGCTGAACAATCTCCTCAAAGATGATGGACAGACTCGAAGTAACAGAAATATAGTTCTACAGAAGGATGTTGAGGATACCACAAACCGAACATGTGAGCTACGACAAGATTCTGGAGAAAATGCAAACGAAAAAGAAACTTATACTTGGCATCACGAGGAGACAGCTCAGGTTTCTGGTACACGTAATGGTGAAGAAGGACTTGGAGAATCTGATACTCACAGGGCGCATAGCAGGAAAGCGAGACAGGGAAAGGCAGCACGAGACATACTTGATGGGATTGAGCAAGTGGGCGGTGGAACGAGGTTTGAGAGGGATACGAAGAGGAAGCATGTTCATAGCGTCAAGGGATAGGGGTACGTGGAAAGCCATGATCGCCTACGTCCTGAAAGGACACAGCATATAAAAATACTTTATTCCATTATTCTGTATATTTGTATATCTCTTGAATCACTTCTTAATTACACTTGGAGCAGACGTTAAACTTTTTCACTAGATTCGCGGAAGCACTTTTCCGCTTTTGGGATTGCGTCGCCGGGAGCATGCGTAGTGTGAATTCGAAGAAGCAGACTCTCTCTCTCTCTCTCTCTCTCTCTCTCTCTCTCTCATACACACACACACACGAACGAGATCAAGACAGAATACTAAAATTAGCGCTTTATACAATACAAGAAACATCACTCACATTTTAATTCAGCAACCGAATGAGTGTAACATTTTCTTCATCTACTTTTCTTCCTTTTTTTTTTTTTATACATAGACACTCTTAAAAATATTCCTGGAATTTACCTTTTCTTTGAGGAACATTCTTTGAAATTATCTCTACATGGAAATCTTCCCGATAAAATAAAAATTTCCATCTCGCTTTGTTTCACTCTTTTGTTTGCCTTCTCTCTCGACAACTTCAACACTTTTAATTCTCGGTCGTCAACCAACGATACCTCAATTTCAAACGACCATCCATAACCTATAGCAATACAATCACTAAATATGAACTACTGTTTCTTTGATTTTAACTAAACCCGGCCTTTAACATTCATGTTGTAATTCTAGGTTAAGAAAATAACTAAATGTCCCCTCCAGAATAGGACCATACAAAAAATTTATTATACAACCTATTCGAGCATCAACCAACATTACTTAATCCGAGTGATGAAGTGTTATTTAATATTCGACTGTGGTAGGCACTGAAAGTAATTTGGTAAAAATCTATCAATGTCTTATTAACAAAAAAAGATAAGTCGACATGAAAAAACCACTTTGTCAGCAACCTACCATTAATTTTAAGTTATTAAACGACAGATAGAAAACATGTCTGTTTACTCCTGTTTTCCATCAATATCATGAGTTTGGTGTGACAATAACTAATTTATCTTAAACGATATCAGTACAATATTATTGAGTTGCTTGTCTTTTTATCTCATTCTCTGCTGATGTCTTTCTAGCCTTAGAGTATCAGTTCTCTTTTTAGCCGAGAATATTTTTTGTAAAGAGAATTCTTCAACTACAAAATGAATAAATATGAATGCTGAGGAAAAAAAAGGAGAAAGTAACAAAACGTAGAAAGAGGATTAAAAAAAAACTGAATACATAGTAAAACGAGATAATGTTTTCAGGACGAAAAGACGGTGAATAATAATGAGAAAACGTTGAAGAGAGAAAAAAAGGATGGTGTAAGACGAAACCAAAATTGTACGTCTCGTATTCTATCGCACAGATCAAGAAAAGGATAAAAGCAAAAAATACTGCTGATGACCGGGTTTTGCATGTTAAAAGGTATTCTGCAGACCAATGTGGGCGTTGGGTATACCTACTTCTGAAAAGAAGTGTAGATGACGTACTTGATATGGCTCAGTAGATTTTCTCACTAACAAAGCTGTCTAGCACGAGTTTCGTATTTTTTAAATGCACCTCTATCATCTTCTATGTGCCGTAGCGTAGGGCGTAGGCGATCATGGTCTTTCCCATCTTTCTATTCCTAGTGAATCTTAGCACGCTTTCTCCTGTTACCCGACCCAAACCCCGCTCTGCTATCCACTTTGCTCAAGCCCAATATGTTATGCGTTGCTTTCCCCTGTCTCTCCTTCCCTCTATCTGACCAGTGAATAACAGACCCTCTAAGTCCTCCTTCCTTATTACATTTCCCAGGAACTTCAGCTGTCTTTTCCTCATGTAAAATATTAGTTTCCTTTTCGTTTCCAGCCTCTCCAAAATCTCTTCGTTGCTCACATGTTCGGTCCACGGTATCCTCAGCATCCTTCTGTAGAACAACATTTCGATTGCTTCAAGTCTCTCCTTCATCTTTGTGGAGATTGTCCAGCATTCACTGCCTTATTGAAAAACAGACATCATATAGCAATTCAGGACTCTCTTCTTTGTTTCTATCGAAATTTTCCTGTCTCTCACAGACGTGTCGTTTTTACGTGTATTAGTCGAAAACAAAAATCCTGTGGCACAATTATCGTAGTATAAGATTTTTTGATTTGTTTTTACGGCTTATCAACCTTTTGTAAGTTATTTAAAGCATTGATATTTTTTGGATTGCAAGAATAATTCTTTTTTTGAGAGTGAATATTGTGTTAACAATTTTGGGTGGATAATAATGATTTTCAGATTCAAGCCTTGCTATTTAAACATCCGTCGTGGATATGACGACAAACTACATCCGGCAGCAAGGCCTCTGATCGGGATGCCTTTAGGATCGTGGAACCACCTCTTAATTGCTGTTGTTCCCAGGTCCACCTTGACACGGTGTAGTAACAACTGTTAGGGTTCCAACTACGGGGTAAATAGTTAACCTGAAAAACTGGAGTCAAATCACTATGAAAGTATAAAGTATTTTTATAGTAAGAATACTATCAATACATTTTCATAGTACAGAAATTACCAGCAACACATTTTTATAAAAAAATAAAAAATTATCAGCAATACATTTTGAAAAAAAAAACAGCGATACTTTTTGTAAATAATATTGCTAACATTCCCAAAACTTAAATTTTGGCATTAAATGACCTATAAGGAGTTGATATGCTGCTAAACAAAATATTTAATCCATAGATTGGGGAGAAGAGGTAGATTCATACTTTTTCCAATGACATTTGCGCGTAAGCTAATGCAACGAAACTACTGGAATTCGAACAGGGCTCTCTCATGTCAAACCGTTATCTATTACACCACCCGCACGTCCAAGCTCACATCTGCTATTTTCAAATGGTCAACTATCTTGGTACTGATCAGGCTCGCCGTTGCCTAACTTCGGAGATCGAACGAGAACCGGTGTTTCAACGTGAGATGGCCATAATCCCGTAGTATAAGAAGATCTTTATTGGAATGCCCACTAGATCCTAATGTGACACAAGACCGAGTTTAAAGTGGCGGTTTCATGCGTACATAGGACCAAAGCCCCAAAATAACCTAGTCTCTTCGGCACTTCCTCTTTGGGGAACTCATCAGGCGCCAAGGGTTAACTGTAGCCTGCTGCCAAAGAATAGCGTGGAAATTAATCCATGTTAAAAAGACTAAAAATAAGAAATTAGAAAGTCATTAGGCGCGAAAGAAAGAAAAAACCTTGCTTGTTGCGAAACTAAACAAAAAGAAACGTGTTTATTTACAGTAGATTTAAGTGGAAAAGTAAGAATAGCATAAAGGTTCGGTTAAAATATTATTTTTAGAGCCCAATAAAAACTGTAGCGTTTGCAAAAGTGGAACTGACACATTTGACAAGGCTAAAAATCGTCTTTGGTAAAAGGATATAGCGAAAGATTACACCTTTTTATTTAATGTTCTAACTTCTCTATCTTATGACAACGCCCGTTTCCACCATAGATCTGTTTGGCCTTGTGTAAGGATTGAAAGAGGAATACACAGAAGGTTAATATATACAAAATTATTGTTTTTATAACTCTCTCTCTCTCTCTCTCTCTATATATATATATATATATATATATGTATATATATAGTCAAGTATGTTTCATTGAATAATATAAACATATGTCTATTTTTATAATAATCCTTTCTAGCTCCCTAATTAGCTTCTTGATGTTAAGTAGAAATTCGTTAAGGAAGGTGCCGTTGTATTTGCTAATCCAAGTACTTTCAATCTCCTCAGTATTGTAATTTGTAATTATGACTTTTGAAAACACGCGGGAACACGTTCTGTTATAATTATTCTAAAATTTTAAATTTATCCGATCCAATATAAGGTGGGTAAATCGAGATGGTAGAAATGCAAAAATTAATTTAATGTTAATCAACTTAATTTAAAACGTTACTGCTGCACTTGTAATAAATTTTGTTCAGTGTTGCTTGGTTGATTTGATATAGAGAGCCTGAAAAATATGAAGTTTTTGTTCATTATTTTAATGGTGTAGTATACTGATGTTTTCCTGTGCTCTGAAGATGGACAGGAATTCCTCTGTAAATGTTGTGCGATAGAACTTGTATCCGACAAAGGAAGTGTAAGACGTCTTGGTAATGTTATGGTCGTCAAAACAAAACATATACTTACTTTTTCCAGAGATACAATCTCTAAAAAGACATTTAAGCTGATAAATAATGATGGTCTTTTCCAAAGCACTACTTGACGGTATGTATATATATATATATATATATATATATATATATATATATATTTTCTAAACATATGCTATTAAATATAAAAGACAATGAATGTCTATTATGTTTAATCATGAGCCGTTCTAAACGTCGTATTTTTGCTTTAATTTCAGTTGAAAATAAAGACAAAAATTCTCCAACATTTGGATAATTATTTATTGGTTTTCTTCTAAGCTTTAGGCTCACATGAGCCATCTTCAGAGAGGTTGTTTAAACTGAAATATTATAAAATCCACCATCACCGACGATTTTATTTTGTGTTGACATAAAACTCCGCTTGGCAACGGCAATAGTTACCAAAAATAATAAACGCAGTTCTTAAGTTTGCGATGCGGTTTTATGACGTCACACCGCGGGATAACGCGAAATGACAACAAAACCATGTAGTTAAATGCAATGTAATATGTTATTTCCTGTTTTAAAGTTGATTTTATTGAGTGTTGGTTGTTTTGATTTGATGTACATGGCCTCCAATATCTGCAGGTTCCTCTTACTGTGTGTATGAGTAAGGATCACCGTATTGTTGACCAAAATCTGTCTGATATTACCTACATGTTTATGTTTTTCAGAGAAATGTTGTTTAATAGTACTCTGATCAGAAAGATGACATGTAAGTCTACGGAAGAGCGTGGTTGTAGTAAAACCAATATATGTACTAGGTTTTTGATTAGTATCAGAGATGCAATCTCTGAATGGGCATGTAAATTGGTACACTACATTGGTTTTTTGTAAAGAATTTAGTTTAGTGCTGATCCGTACTGATGAGCTGTGACACAGCGAAACAGATCTGTCTGCGGATGACTATAGTATATATATATATATATATAGAGAGAGAGAGAGAGAGAGAGAGAGAAAGAGGAGAGAAAGAAAGAAAAAGGAGGGAGAGAGAAGAATCAATGTGAAAGTTCGAGGTTCAAGAGTTCAAATGTAACTGAAATTCCTGGTGCACACGAAAGTGAAAAAGAGAGTTCGGAAGAATATAGATATGTACACATGTATACAAATGTTGCTGCCGCCTGCTTAAAATGTGGATGAAGGAAATATGTCCTTTTTAGTGCCAATGCAGGACTGTGTCGACGTCTGAGTCGCGAGTGGTTGATACAAGCAGGTAGACATTAAATGTCTATACGAGACTGTATAAGTCGCACATGTGGCATATTTTGACTCTGGGTATGTTACGATGACTGCAGCATTGGAGAATTGATGAAATTAATTCATCGATTCTGATTTAAGTTGACTTTCCATCTCGATTTATATATATATTTATATATATATATATATATATATATTGAGAGAGAGAAAGAGAGAGAGAGAGAGATTAAAAAATGTAGCTTCACTTCTGACTGATTGGTTTACGATCTGTGACCTTATATCCTGATTGAAAACAGATTTCGTTTTTGATTCGTTTGTGAAAATGATGCCCGTATTCTTGCCGGGGCGGTTTCTGTTTCAGCCATTTAAGTACCATAAGTGACACACTCTTGGGCGATCATGTCTTGAAAGAGACTGGGCAGAAGATTTTCCCAAAGTAGGTTGCCATTATTTTCTGCGGTAGACTGGTTGCTAGCCAAGGCTATAGAACCCAATCTGTCCTGCTATTTAACCCATAGCCGGAGGGAGAAGAGATAGATTAATAGTAATACCTTTCCCAATTCGTTGAAATAAAAAGAGTAAACTACATAGATAGATAGATAGATAGATAGATAGATAGATACCAAGAGAGGTGGAATAGATAGATAGATAGATAGATAGATAGATAGATAGATAGATAAGATAGGAATACCAGAGAGATAGATAGATAGATAGATAGATAGATAGATAGATAGATAGATAGATAGGAATAGATAGAGATAGATAGATAGATAGATAGATAGATAGATAGATAGATAGATAGATAGATAGATAACGATTCTGAAAATACATCTACTTTTAGAGATGGTTAAATTTTGGTCCCCATGTTATTATTTGTTTATTTTTATTTAATTTTCTGTACAAGGCCATTCGTAGTAGTAGTAGCGAAGAATAATATTGACGAGGAATGCCGAATGAAGAAATTTGATAGCAGTGATCAGTGTAAGGTAAACAAATTGTTTGTTTTTAATTTCGATTATGTTGGTCGAAGTTTTTAGTTGGCTATGTGGTGGTTCGTTGTTTAAAGTACTTCTTTACTCTGAGTTTCAGTTGACCACATGTCGTTTAGGGCTGTTGTGATTTTTCCCTCTCATCAGAAACAGTTAATTGATGCGCTTATCCCCATGCGTTTGCAACTATCCATTGACGAGACTTGACTGAATAGTGATTTTCACTGGCCAGTTATCTTGTTTAGGCTGCCAGGATCATTCTTTCCAAATTATCGGGGGTTTAAATTTCGTTTTTCTGATTAGTAGAAAATAACCTAAAGGAAATGTTTTTCTTCTGGATGTTTTTTTGTTTGTTTTTTTTTTTCGCCAGAACATTCACGTTTATTACCCTGAGCCAGACATAGCATCGTTACAAACAGGCTCGAAATCAAGGCTTATCGAGAAAATTCTTATCTGAACACCTCATTGATTAATAAAGTCTTCGCATGTGAGGGAAAAGGGTTGTAATTTGTGTTCACATAAACTTTTATAATAGATATTTACATGAGGAAACTTAAATAATTAACATTGCAACTCAAGTTCAAAAAGCCAAGAAATATTTAGAAGTAAAAGAATTATTACGTTAGCGTTAAATTTTTGAGCCACCTCTATTAGACAATATTAGACATATCTTAAAAGTGTTTTCAAAGTTTTTTTCGTCTCTTTGTTGCTTTTTTTTTTTTAATAATTTCACCCCAAACAAAGCAGAACTGCCCTTGGTACACAGTGGGTTACAGGAGAGGTGAGTGATGAAAAAGAGGAACAACTTGCAGGGAAGTCAGAGAATGAGTAAGAAAAAGATGAGAATACAGGTGTGAAGAGGTCTGCACGAGAGTGGAGTGGAAAGGAAGAAGAAAATGATACAAGGGTTGTCATGGAAAGGATGTGAGTCAAGAATGTAAGAGATGGCAAATGACTTTGCATTCAAATTCTTAGAGATTGTAACTGTCAGGGAAGCAAGTATACAAAAGGGAATTCCACATACGAGAAGTGCGAGCAAAGAAGTTGTTAGAGTAGAAGTTGCGGTTATATTTTATTGGTTTCACTGTAAAAAGGTGGGGCCTAGCCGCTAGTCTAGTAGCTTGAGTAAATTGTGCATTTATACATTAAGAACTGTTTGCTTGGTCTATATAAAATTCACATTTGATACTGTCGACTCTTCAAGTTTAATTTTGAAACTTATCGTTATGATACAGTAGGCGGGTGTGTCGGGGATGGTTTTCGAAATAAAAGAAAGGCGTTGAGCTCAAGAGGAAAGAATGCTTTACTAAATGATGAATCGGAGGAACATTTAAAAGAATGTGCAGTACAAACAATTCGAACCTGCAGAAGAATTAGTGGTGAATCAGTCAACACTTTTCAATGATGTGAATGCCCCTGTGTAAGGCAACAAGTTAGTCTTCTGGTTGTTCATTATTATTGAGTAGTTAGTTCGATTCTCACTAGGTGCCTCATAATCGCGTTCTTGAGTCATCGATAAGATCAAATTGGCAGCTGACCCAAACAAATACCTTCAGTCTGTTATTAACTGGAGAAAAGGCTGGCTTATTAATTTTTAAAAAATCAGTCAGTCAGTCAGTTAAGTGCCATACGTGATAAACGCTTGGGCGATCATGTCTCGAAAGAGACATGACTGACTGGGCAGAAGATTATCCCGCAGTAGGTTGCCATTGCTTTCTGCGGTAGATTGGTTGCCGACCAAGGCTATAGAACACAATCTGTCCTGTTATTTAATCCATAACTGGAGGGAAGAGACGGATTAATACCTTTCCCAAGGGTCTTTGCGCGTAAGTGAATGCAAGGAATTTAACTGAAATTTGAACTCGGCTCCTAGATTTCTCGTTCCGATATCCACTGCACCACAATTGAAACAAAACTGCTCTCTATTAACCATCTGAGAATCCTCTTTCTACCTTTCATCAGTATGATGCTAACCTTCAGGAAAGTGACTCGTTGCGCCTTCTCGGGGTAATATTCTTGGTTGGCATGAAGTAGAAAAGCTATATTGAATCCATCGCTAGGTCTGCTGCTAAGAAAGTTGGTTCATTGTGTTGTGCAAAACAATTTTTATCTCCTGAATCTATCTAAACTTATTTATAAATGGAACTGTGTGTGTGTGTGTGTGTGTGTGTGTGTGTGTGTGTGTGTGTGTGTGTCCGTTACCTATAGACTCCGAAATGGCTGAACCGATTTTCTTGAAAATTTACACAGTTGTACTATAAGCGTCTGCGAGTGTTCTTAGCTAGGTTTTGTGTCGAGGTACCCCCGATAAATATCGAAAATCGATAATCGAAAAAATCGTGTTATAGAAGGAGTGGTCCGATTTTAATCAAATTTGATACACTCATAGACAAAAACATAAGAAACGATATTCAGAAGTTTCAAGGTTGCAGTTCTTACAATAGTGCAGGAAATTTGATATCGATACCAGGAAATCAAAATTTGACTTACATCCATTTATTTTTCTTTCAGTCTACGGCTTCGCTTTAATTGGAAACAACTATCGCTTTTTAGACTTTCGTGCCAACGTCCAAAGAGTCTGAGCTCCAGGGCCATGGATTAGTTTTAAAGCTTTCATTACACCCGAGCAACACCGGGCTATACTGCTAGTCTTACATATTTGACAATATTCGTCAGTGTCCCGAATATTGTTGTAACATATTTTTATTTTTTTTAATCATATCACCCCGAGCAAGGCGGTAACCCCACTGAAGCACAGGGGGCTACGTAGGAATGAAAAGATTGGAAAAGAGAAAGCCGGAAACCACATCCTAAACAAGGAACAAGGGATGAGCCTCTTCACCTGTTCAAAAGACGTAGGTGGAGTGTGAACCGGGCGATAGTTTAGTCTATCTACTCCAATTGAATATGGTCCGTACTTTGTATTTAGAGATTCTCGATAAAATTCAAAGACGAATCAGTAACATTATTAGTCACTTTACACCGTTGTAATTTTGCTTCTCTGCGCCTTTTCTATAAATACTGTCATGATAGTTGTTCGGATGAGCTCTTTGCTGTGGTATCTAGACTTTATGAATTTAATCGCACTAGATTAGCAACAAGGTCCCATTGGTTTACAGCTGAATTGGCTAGATGTAACCATAAGTTCTATGCTAATAGTTTCTTTTCTTTCACTTTTTGCTTGTGGAAGTCACACTCCATCCACGTCTATTGAACAGGTGAAGAGGCTCATCCCTTGTTCCCTGTTTAGGATGTGGTTTCCGGTTTTATCTTTTCCAATCTTTTCACTCTTTTCTTTCTTTTTTTTTTTTTTTTTTTGTTCAATTGGAATAAATAGACTAAACTATCACCCGGTTCACACTCCACCCACGTCTATTGAACAGGTGAAAAGGTTCATCCTTTGTTCCCTGTCTAAGATGTGGTTTCCGGCTTTCTCTTTTCCAATCTTTTCACTCTTACGTAGCCCCCTACGCATCAGTGGCGTTACCGCCTTACTCGGGGTGATATGATTAAAAAAAAGTCTCTTCCGGTTTCTTGCTTTCTAGACAAGTTTGATCAAGAAAAAATTAAATGCAATGTCAATCGTTATCTATTGTCGTCTTGATTGTACTATTATTTATTCTCGCTCCTGAATATTTTCCTAATTCTCTCCTAACCATTAACCCTTAGTATCTTAGGGGTTTATTGTCTTACTTGGGGTGAATTCGATCGGAAAAAAAAAACTAAACTAAGCTAAGTATCTAGGATACTTCGTCGTGGAGAAATGGTTATGTAGTAGATAAGAAATTAATTAAAATCAACCTTCTTCTTCACTTTTACAAAAATTCACAACGACGTGTGAAATCCTGGTTTTTCCCATATGCTTAACGAAAAGTCGAAACCAAATTTCGCAAGTAGGTGTTAAAATGATTTTTGATAAATGGGAGCGACTTGCAAGACCAAAAGGACTTCGCGTGTAAGTGCAAAAAATCTAGATAACAATAAAAGGACTTCATCAACATCAGTCGATCAGAGAGTCATTGGGAACCGCGAGACAAACATCTAAAATGTAGCTTTCAACTTCAAGCGACTCGGACATTGTCCTCTTTCTCTTTCTCCTTATCGCTCTCAGCAATTACTACTACGAAAATTTGTACGAACTCTTGATACCTTAACTTTCTCAATGCACATTAACTCCTACAACTCATGTTATTCTTTCTTTTAATAAATTGTTAATTTTAACATACAAAATGTATGTTTTATTATTCTTACTCTGTTCTACACTATTCCACACAATTCCATATATTCCAACCTGCCGACAACCAATCAATTCTGATGATAATCCTGTTGTAAACTGTAGGGAGTAAACTGTAGGGAGTTCGGTTAAGTATGACACAAGGCCGAATCGAAGAAACATTAATCAGCTCCCTACGGTACAGTTAGACAGTCAAGATATTCATTACTACTAAGTAGTGAGTTCGATTATATGGATGTGGTGGTTATTGATGATTTTGGCTCCGGTTCTTTCCCTTAAACACCTAATACGTGTTGAATTACTTTCATTGCTCGCATACGCTAGAATAAAACACATGAAGAAAAGAAGGCGACGGAGAAACTAGAAATATTTTTAGGACTGGCTTTATTCACTGGGTCGCAACTATCTTTTGAGGGAAAATGTCTTCCCGAGCAAAAAGTATGTCTTGTCCCGTTGAGAGTCCCAGCTAAAAAGAGAAAGGTTTCTATTTCTATTTGGTGCCAGAAAGCCCCCTTTTTCTCGCGCATGCGCAGATGGTCTTTCCTCTTAAACGCCTCTTGGGATATTATTCTTTTTGTGTGTGTGTTTATTTTATTTTGTGTTTTTATTTTAATTCCCATAGTTCTCACTAGGTATCACATAATTGTTTACTAAGCTAAACTGAGAAAATATTTTGAATACCTCGGCGCGACACAATGATTCCAGAGCTAGTTTAGTTTATCATTATCGCTAAACAGTGAGTTAGATTTTCAGTGAGTGTCCTAGAGTCGCCTTGAGATTAACCAAGCTAAGCTGAGTGAATATTTAGGGCACAGTCCGGTTGTTTATAACTGATTAGTGAGTTTGACCCTCACTGGGTAACCCATAGTTGTGATTTTGAGGTGAAGCTAAGCTAAACTGAGAAAATATTTAGGGTACCTCGGCGTGGAGCAATAGTTAGTCTGATTGTTCGTTACTACTGAGCAGTGAGTTCGATTCTCACTGGGTGTCTTATAGTTGTGAGTTTTTTGTCTAACAGCGCTAAGCTTAGTAAATATTTTAATTGCTTTAGCGTTGGTAATCATTAGCGAATTGTTGATAGTTAGTAGAGAGTTCGATCCTCACTGGGTGCCTTATAGTTGTGACTTTATGCCAAAATAACCTTAACGTGGTGTACAACAATTCATTTGAATGACGTGGTGGAATAGAACGTAGCTTTTTCTGAGCAAGTGGAAAAACGAACGATCTTGTTTTACGAAAACGCCCATCTTCATGTTTCAAATACGATAAAGTAAACGACCCGAAGCTGTGATGTAAAAATTCTTCCACGTACAGTTTATTCCTCAAGTCCTCTAGACCAGTGCTACTCAAAGAATGAACAAGATATCATGTCCTCATGTTTATTACAGACAGTCTCAAAATGTACCTGAAATAGTACATATCTCAAAAAAAAAAAAAAAAAAAACATTCCGGGGTTCACAGTCCCCTCTCCCCTTACTCAGCTGGATTGACTTGCTTTGCTTGCCGGTCCCTGGCACATTGAAAAAAAAAAAAACTACCGCCCGCCACATCAGATAGTTTGAAAAGCACTGCTCTAGACTATCACTTGTTTAGTTCCATGCAGCACTCCTTGTCTCTACAATTTCAAGACGTCGAAAAATTCCTCGAGATGAAATCAACAATTTAACTGAACGGTAGCACAAGTTAACCTACTTAACGTGTTTGCGTAAATGAATAACAGAAAAATGGAAGGTAATGGATAAAAAAGAAACAACAAATGTCAAGAAATTGTGGCGAGTCGTGATCGCCTACACCCTGATAGAACAAATAAAAGAATAGATGAATTAAAGCAACATGTGCCTCTCTATCAATTATAATAGAACTAGCAGGATAGCCCGGCGTTCCTCGGGTGTAATGAAAGCTTTAAAACTAATCCATGGTCCTGGAGCTCAGACACTTTGGACGTTGGCACGAAAAACTAAAAAGCAATAGTTGTTTCCAGTTAAAGTGAAACCGTAGACTGAAAGAAAAATGAATGGATGTAAGTCAAATTTTGATTTCCTGGTATCGATATCAAATAAGTTTTTTTCATTGTAAACTGAATTTTGAAGGCTAAATAAGTTCTCTGGGTAAATGGTATCATGGCTGAGATTAAGAACTACAATTATATCTATTTAGAGCCAAACCCAAAGCAAAAACTAAAATAAAAGGGTTGAAAAACTGATTTTAATCAGACCCGGTATCTTGCCTTATATATATATATATATATATATATATATATATATATTATCGATTTTCTGCACTATTGTAAGAACTGCAACCTTGAAACTCATGAATATCGTTTCTTATGTCTTTGTCTATGAGTGTATCAAATTTTATTAAAATCGGATCACTCCTTCTATAACCCGATTTTTTCGATTATCGATTTTTGATATTTATCGGGGGTACCTCGACACAAAACCTAGCTAAGAACACTCGCAGACGCTTATAGTACAACTGTGTAAATTTTCAAGAAAATCGGTTCAGCCATTTCGGAGTCTATAGGTAACGGACACACACACACACACACACACACACACACAGACACGCACACACACACAGACAAAGTTCCATTTATAAATAAGTTTAGATTGTGAAAATACTTCGGTTACTGAATAATGGTATAGGTAATAATAACCGTTTCCCTACAAGGAAACATTTCACCGAGCATCCAGTACTAATGTCGAATCTAAATTTATAACATCTTTCTTTTAAAAGAATTTTTCAGGAAAATAAATTTCTCAAGTCTGTTATCGCTCTTTTCAGTATCGATTGAGGTTTCCTTCCTGAAATACGAACGCGCATTGGATTAGCGAAACGTGCATTCTAAAAAGCTAAGCAAGGTCCTAATTCACTAAATTCCCATATACTCTCTGTATAGTATGGGAACACAACTCTCAAGTCCCGTAAACTCTCTGGGAAGTATGGGGACCGATTGCACAGATATGCAAGCACTACCGATGATCAGAGTGTAGTATCTGTGCGCTCTGGGGAAAATGTTATGCGCATACATACAAACACATACACATGCACATGCACGTGTGCGTGGAATTTGATAATATATTTTCTTGGTAATATTTGCCAGGCACGCGACTTGCTTGGCGATCGTCTCTTGGGGGGGGGGGACACGTCCCATCAAGCAAATAACAAAGTTGAAAGCTATTTTTTTAGGCTTGCTTCTTTTTAGTTCATTTTGGTTTTTCATTTGATGTTCGTTGAACGTACCAGTTTGAAATCAATCCAATATTATTAACATTTTCTCACCGAATTCACAACCGTCTTTGAAACGGAAATTAAAAAAAAATATTTCAAAGAATAAATAAAAAATAAACTAGTTATTAACGTAAATGTTCTACGGTACCATGGCGATGATTTGGTAAGAAAAAAAAAATGCATCAAGACTTTCATTCACATGCCATTCACATTCGAACTATTATGCTCATTGGACTATTGTTCTTTGTTGTTGTTATCAAAACGTTTTGGCCTTTGAATGCTCCGGCCTTCATCAGATGCATATCGATCTGGGATATCTACAATGAGTGCAAGGTTGTTAGCAAATGGATGAGCCAAAATGCAAATTAAAAATCGGCGATGCCAAAATAAAACAATCCCAACAATTTAAACATGAAGAAAGTGTTCTAACAGAGGAAGGAAATTGTGGCACTGAAATCCGAAAACGGGGATTGGGATACTCAATGGTACATTCCAAAAATAAAGTATTTAGAGATAAAAGAACCTCTGTTTCAGTTTTGTTTAACGGCATATCAACACATCTGTGGGTTATTTAATGCCAAAAAGGTGGGGGTTTAAGGATTTTTGTTTTGTCTTTTTTTTTAATGTTTGGTTATAGTGAGAAGGTTGATTTAGTCAGATTTTAATATTTTTTTGTTTTTATCCTTTTTCATTTTAGAAAACTGAAAACGTCTTCTAGTTTTGTATTCAAAAATGTTTTGCTGATATTTTTTTCCTTCAAAAATGTATTGTTTGTAATATTTTTCCTTCAAAAATGTATATTTTTCTATAAAAGTCTATTTTTATGTATGTGTTTCTCTAAAAATGTGTTTCTATACTTTCATAGTGTTTTGACTCCAGTTTGGGGGTTAACTATTTGCCCATAGCTGGGACCCTAACAGGTGCCACCACTCCAGGTCAGGGTGGACCTAGGAACAACAGCAATTAAGAGGTGGTTCCATGCTCCTCACAACCTCCCAATCAGAGGCCTTGCTGCCGGATGCAGTTTACCGTCATGCCCAGGAACCTAAGTTCTATAATGAATCAAATAAGTAAAATAAAATTTAAATCTCTGGGAAGTGTTTTAAAAGAGGACAGAAAGTGTGACACTGAAATCCGAAAACGCATTGGGATAGTTGAAGAAGCATTCTAAAAGCTAAGCATAGTATTAAGAAATAGAAAAACTTTGCTAGAAACAAAGAAAAGAGTATTTTACTTTACTGTTACTTGATATATATATCCTCCTATATGGCAGTGAATGCTGGATAATCTCTTCAAAGATGAAAAAGAGATTTGAAGCAACAGAAATTTTGTTCTACAGAAAGATGCTGAGGATAGCATTTGAGTAACGACGAGGTTTCTGAGAAAATAGAACGAAAAGAAAACTTATACATAACATCAGCAAGAGACACTTGGAATTACTGGGAGACATAATAAGGAAGGAGGACTTGGAAAATCTGATACTCACTGGGCAAATTGAGTACAAGAGAAACAGAGGATAAAGAGCGTATAGCATACTTGATGAGCTTAAGTAAATGGATGGTGGAACAAGGTTTAGGAGAAATAACGAAGAGAGAATTTATTTCGAGCTAAAAAGACGAGAAATTGTGGAGAGCCATGATCGCCTACGTCCTGAGGAAGATATGACACATAAAGATGAAGGAGTCTTTCTAATGTTTTATATTAGTTCTAAGAGCTTGATGTTAATTTTGAGAAAAAGCAAAGAAATAATACTGAATGTTAGCAAAAATTGTGAATTTTAGTGAATTTGACATTTCAGAATTTTTCACAAAAGTTAACGTTATTAACCTGAGTTTTTTTTTTTTTTTTTTTTAATCATCTCACCCCAAGCAAGGCATTCCACTGCCACTATTGCGCATGGGGCTACATAGGGGAAGGTAAAGAGAAGGAGTGGTTAGACATAGGGAATGTCAGGAGGAAGGTGACAGATGAGTATGGATAGCGAGGATGAGGGTTAGGCAGATGG